>RJWJ010001619.1:0-12500 GCA_004363605.1 Indri indri | reverse complement strand
CCCATCCCCAGAAGAAAAATCTTAGAACTGCTGCATTTTGAGTTGAGAATTACTTCAGCAGCAAGGTTAGAAACCTTTTTGAAAGGTGAAATTTGTCAGTAATAACTTATCAAAGGAATAAAAATTTAGCTAATGACAAGATATTTATATACTAAAGTCTGCATTTAATCAAGTTAAAATCAGCTAGCGTTCCCCTAAAACCAGTTTCTAAAGCTTAAAATCTTAAACTAATGATATGTTTCTACTCAAGAGGCTTATCTACCTAAAAAACTAAATACATTAAAAGCTGATACACATCAATGAGTGTATAAAAGAGTGAAATTAGTTTTAAATGATTAAGTAAAAGTTCAATGATAATAACAGTTAAAAGACAAAATCTGTAAGTTTAATGAAAACTTTTCATAAAGTAAAAATACTGCATATAATAAGCATATAAATATTTAAAATATTATCAAAGTCTGGGAAGGTGACTCAAAATTTCATTAATCAACAAATATTTATAACTCAGAGGCTAATCATTTAATAAATACACACTGATTATGATATGCAAACATGTGACAAAGTAACCTTTTTATTACATCTTCTCTATCTGCAAATCAAGGTATTTCAAAAGCTATAAATTCTATTTGCTGATCACCTATAATTCACATAATTTCTTTCATATCTTAAATGATACCCTTGTTAATAAAAGCAAATTCTGAATTAACTCATTCAAAACTGTGATGTAAATTATTAGCAAATCTGTATTTCCTCCAATGATCAAAAGCTAAAAGGTCAACATACCATATAGGTCTATCAACTGTCTAGTTTTCATTACAACTTCAGAAAAATATCTGAGTAAGTTTGTATAAGATGGTATCAAAAACGCCTCTTTATAATTACTCTATGATATTAATACCAGAGATAGAGGCTCCTCAGCTGTAGTGATAGGTAGCAACCTCATTTGGGAAACTTTTCAAAACCATTTTTTTTTTTTTTTTGAGACAGAGTCTCACTGCTGTTGCCCGGGCTAGAGTGCCGTGGGGTCAGCCTAGCTCACAGCAACCTCAAACTCCTGGGCTCAAGCAATCCTTCTGCCTCAGCCTCCCGAGTAGCTGGGATTACAGGCATGCGCCACCATGCCCAGCTAATTTTTTCTATATATTTTTAGTGGTCCGATTAATTTCTTTCTATTTTTAGTAGAGACAGGGTCTTGCTCTTGCTCAGGTTGGTTTCGAACTCCTGAGCTCAAACAATCTGCCCGCCTCGGCCTCCCAGAGTGCTAGGGTTACAGGCGTGAGCCACCACGCCCGGCCCTCAACACCATTTTTAAGACAACTTTCTCAACTTCATTACCTAAGTTGTAAAGCTCCTACGGACACTGGCCTTGAGCAGCTTGTGAAGCAACGGCTGGAACTCCCGGCCACTTAGTATTCCCAGTCACATATAGAGGACTAGTGGCCTGCAAACTGAGTTGTTTTTGTTTTTTTATGAGAATTATGTTTGTAAAGAATAAATTTCCAAAATAGGGTTAAGAGAGTATTTACTGAAAATTTCAGCAAGTGAGTTGGGAATTATATGTGATAAAAAAGAAAATAATAGAACCATACTTTATAATCAAAACAAAGGTTCTCATTTATTAACTGCCAATTATAACTTAGAACTATGATAGGCATTTTAATAAAAATCTCATGTTATCCTTTTAACAATCTTTTAATGTTTAAAGACACTGAACCTCCAAAATCCCATCCCCTTACTTACTCTTAACAATTCTCCCCTTTCTCCTTTATAAATTTCTCCCCCTCTAAAGAATCTTTTCCATTAGCTTTCATTATTTCTCATTTTAAATTTATAAAACAACAACAACAAACAAAACAACAACATTTAACCCTACTTCCCCTTCAGCTACACCTTACTGTTCTCCTTCTCTTTTATGTCATGGTATACAGAAATGGCACCCTTGGCATTGTGCAGTGTGTAGCCCATACAACTATGTGTGTGTGTGTGCTGGAATTATCTATACTTGCTCCTTCCAATATAGCAAGTATACTCCCATTTTATTTTCTCCTCTCATTTTATCTTGAAGCCAACTACAATTAGGCTTTTGTGCCCCCAATAATCCACTAAAATTGCCCTTATCCAAAGGTCGGCATACGTTTTCTATAAAGTGTCAGATAGCAAATATTTTAGGCTTTGTGGGTCATCCAGTGTCACACATTATTCTTTTTCTACAACCCTTTAAAAATGCAAAAATCATTTTTAGCTCATTGGCTATAAAAAACACAGGTTGTAGGGTGCATTTTGCCTATACCCTGTAGTTTCCTGACTCCAGTAAGGTCACCAAATACCGCACATGGTCAACTGCCAGACCTTACCTAACTTGACCTATGAGCATTATTTGATATATACTTTGACTATGCCCTCTCCTCCTCGAAAGGCTTTGTTCATTTGGCTTCCAGGCGATCACTCACATTCTCCTAGATCTCCTACTATTTCACAGGTCAATCCTCTTCTATTCTTCTTTGCTAGTTCTTCAATTTCCTAGCCTATTACATTGGAATGCCCCAAGGCTCAGTCTTGAGTTCTCTTCTTTTCTCAATCTGTTCTCACCCCATGGTGATCCCATCCAGTCTCATCCATCCTTCTAGTTGGTCAGGCTAGCTGGGACTCCTCTTTCTCACACCCTATTCTATCAGCTAATCTTGCTGGTTCTAACTTCCAAATATACCCAGAAGCTGACCACTATCTACTACTGCCACTCTGGGAGCCATCACCATCTTTTGACCTGGATTACAGCTATAATCTCCAAATTGGTCACACCATTTCTACTTTTGCCTTTTCTAGTCTATTCACTGAGTACTGGAGAGGGACCCTTGTTAAAAATGAAGTTGGATGGTGTCATTCCATTCAAAATCCCGGTATACCTTCCCATTGAACTCAGAATAGACTTCAATACCCTCACAAGGCTGACCATGATTTACTCAACCTGTTTCTAGCTGGACCACATTTCTCTCCCTTCTCACCCCTTGCTTGTCCTACTCAGCCATGCTTGCCACCTTGATTCTCCTCAAATATGCACAGCACACTCCTGCCTTAGGGCCCTCTCCTCAAATATGCACAGCGCACTCCTGCCTTAGGGCCCATTGCTTCTTGCTGCTCCCTGGACCTGGAATACTCATCACAAAATATCGTCAAGGCTCACTCTTGTAACTTTTATAGGTCATTTAACTGTCATGCTTCAGTGAAGCCTTCCCTGACCTTCTGGTTTATAATGCAACTCCTCTACCACCAATCTCCAGTACTCTGCAGCTCCCTTTTCTAATATACTTTTGTCCATAGCACTAATCACACCATCATTTAACATTCTATACATATTGCTTATTTGTTTATTGTCTGTTTCCCCATACCAAGTAAGACATTTCAGTGTGTTTTCTTTGCTGATGTATTCCCAGAGCCTCGAATAGGACACAGACCTGGGAGGTGCTGAACATTTCTTTAAGAATGAATAAAACTACTAATCACTCTGTAATAGAGATGGTGTCATGAAGGATAGTACTTCAAGAATAAACTTAAGTCTTAGAATTTATTTTAGTTTTACCAATAATATAAGACTAACCAGCAATCAGCCAAATATTTCTTATAGGAGATTAATAAAAACACAAGCAATGTGACAATATGAATTGACAACATTGTTTTTAAAGCTTACTCTTTGGCCCTAAGTTCTATTTTGGAGTACCGATACCATAGAAACAATCCAAAATATGGGAAATACTATGCATATAAACATTCAGAAGTAAAAATTTACTAAGTATCTAATAATAGTACAAAAATGGAGTAAATTATTCAAATTGCAACATTCATGCAATTCATTCCTCAGTTTCAAAAAGGCTGGGCGCAGTGGCTCACACCTGTAATCCTAACACTCTGGGAGGCCGAAGCAGGAGGATTGCTTGAGCTCAGGAGTTCAAGACCAGCCTGAGCAAGAGCGAGACCCCATTTCTACTAAAAATAGAAAAATCAGCCAGGTGTAGTGGCGTGTGCCTAAAATCCCAGCTACTTGGGAAGCTGAGGCAGGAGAATCACTTAAGCCCAGGAGTTTGACATTGCTGTGAGCTAGGCTGACAGCACGGCACTCTAGCTCAGGTGACAGAGTGAGACTCAGTCTCAAAAAAAAAAAAAAAACCTTTAGTGGCACCACTTTGCCTCCAAGACTAATTTGGCCTCCTCTCACCTCCTTCAGCCTCATATTTCACCCCTCTTCTTTAATAATCTATCCTCCAGGTACACTTCAGAAGTCCTTTTCCCTCCCATATTCTCTAATTTCTGGAGACTCTAAAATCTTGGTTATGTGCCCTCCTTGGTACTCTGATAGCACTTTCTCACTGAAGTCACACTTCACAGACATTTATGCCAACTGCTTCTTTACTAGTCTTTTTCTCATACTAGAGTGAATACCTAACAACTAGCATAGTACCTGATCTTAAGTAGGCAATATATGCAGAAATGAACTAAGTCACATTACATAAACACACATATGATGTCGCTGTAAATTAACAGTGGTTTTGGGGGCATCGTATGATCTATTTTCTTGTTCCTTTGTAAATTTGCCAGATTATCTGTGTCTGTAGAAACTTTACAAAGAAAAAGAAAATATATGTACATACTGAATCACAATGTAGTAATAACATTGTAGTAGTACAAAATTCTTACAAAAACAGTTCCTCAAACTTTTCTTTCTTCTTCTCTCAAAATGTACAAAACCAAATAAAGACAGGCAGATAGTCCTTCTATTACCTGAGTGGAGTTAGACAGTTGGTTTTTCCACGGCTCCTCTGCGCTGCTGGTCAGGTTTGTGCGGTTATGAGGTAGAGTGAGTGCGTTTCGCTGCAGGTAAGGCACGTTTCCATTACTTCCACTTCCTGTTATGTGATTATTGCCTATCAAAATAGTGTCTGTACTTCCCAGCGTTCTTGATGTGCTACAAGGAACATGGCCTGCAGAAAAGGGTCCATTGGCCAAAGGCTGCCCAGGGCAGGCAGGACGGACTCCAGGCTGAGAGACACTAGGCACTCTGGTCAGAGCAAGCTGCGGCTGCTGGCCAGAGACTGAGTTTGTAGGCAGTGATGAGTCAGCTGTTGGCCCGTTAGGAATTCCAGTAGATCGTACCTGTGCAACTCCTGTTTGTCTCATCTGTCAAAAAACGAATGAAAAGTGAATGCCGTTTGTATGGTCCACAGGGGAGAGAATTAGAATGTGAAGATATATAATCAAGGAATCTCTGATTTTACCCTAATATTTAATTTCTCTAGGTTGAAAAATACACACTTAAAAAACAAGAAATTTTGTTTGCCCATTTTTAGATAAACTTCCTGGAAAAGCAGACATCTGTTTTATTTTAAAGAAATATCCTATTAGTAATGACAAAAGAAAGCAGCCAAAAACTACAGAAAATGACTCCTGAATCTGTAGGCCCTATTCTCGATCACAAAATAAGGGACATCAAAATTTCATTCCATTGTGTTTATGCCAGATCCTCCAAACTAAATAAGCCCTAAAAAACCCCACCACAGTTTAGGATAGCTTGTTAAGTACTAAAGACTATAAACGAATCCTTAGAATACATGTGAAATATCATGTAAATAAATAATAAAATACAAAGTGTTGTGTTCAAAATTAAATTTATACCTGCTTTTTTTCTAAAATCTCTATTACCAGTATTTTAAGAAGCTCGTATTACTAAATTCCATTGAATACCAGTAGCAAGTAGAAGTCGGCATACATGTGCTCTTAAAATGATGTTGGAGTCAATAAAAATACTCAAAATGTTAACAAACATTAGTTAAAAAAAAAATATACACACTTGGTGTGGTTGCATTAAGAGAAACTGACTTTCCAGCTGTTCCAGCATCAGTTTTTGTGCTGGATTTAAATTATTTCTATTTGCACGGAGCTGTTCCAAATGCTAGAAGAGGAAAAAAAGAGAATATAGTCAAAGAAATAGCTAAGAAACAAGATCACTGTTCTAAACAACCTTCCCCTGAAATGACTAGATAAACTCAGAACCACTATCTGATCAAAGATACTGACTTCTGATCAACAGTCATCAACCCCAATGAAGTCCTTTAATAAGCTTGAGAAATGTAAGAAAGAACTAAGCATTCATCTGAACAAGGTTTACTATGGGTTCTTTGAGATAGATGGGCATAAAATTTTACTCATTCATAAAATATTCTTCAGTACTCACACAGAAAGCTCTTTAAGCTTAAAAATACGTTATGACTAGTATGCTAAATGCAGTACTGTTTGGAATAGGAAAAGCGTGAAGACAACCTGAATGTCCAAAACTAGTGATCTGCTTAAATCAAGGTATGACATCTATATAAAGAAATATGATATGACCATAAAAGAGCAAGGAAGCTCTTTACATACTGATATGGAAAAGTCTGTAAAATACACTGTTAACAGGATTATAGCATTCTACCATTTGTGTAAATAAGGAGAAAAATAATAATATATGAGATAAAGGGGGAATGCATATTTGCTTGTACATGCATGACATATCTCTGGAAAGACAGGTAAGAAATTAGCAATACCAGCTGTCTGTTAGGAGGAAAATTGAGTGGATGGGGCAGGAGTTGAAAGGAGACTTTACCCTGTATAACCTATATTCATACTTTATGCAGTTTGAACCATGTGAATGTATTACCTGTTTAAAAAAAGAAAGACACTAAAAACAAGTGAAAAACAAGAATGAATTATCTCCTTTATTCTGGTATTGAGTTTACTACCATTCAACTTTTAAGAATTTAATACTTAAAGAACTGAAAGTTTGCTAACTCTACTCCTTTTTAATAGAAAACCCAATCTCTCAAAACCAAATCTCACATACCTGTAATTTCTGTGGTGTCAAACACCATGAATGAGCTTGCTGTTGTACTGGAGGATGTGACACAGCATGGCCACCACTCCAATTATCAGACGTATTCTGAGGAAAATTGATAAAAAAAAAAAAAAAAAATTAAAGAATATTTGGTTAAATCCATAGAGTTAACAATAATGACTAGTGGAGGCAAATGACTATGAATTAGAATATTTACATATAAAAAAGATGTTATAACATTAAATTTTTAGAAATAATTTTACATGCACATTAAATTTAGAAATCATAAATTTAAAAAATATTGATTCTTTAATAAGCCACCCAAAAAGGCCCACCCCCAAACTACGGCCCAAACGGCTAGCCTAAATAGTATACTGTCCACTAAATCCAACATTAAATTTATTTCAATGTCAGTAAAAAGTGATGATGAAAAGTGTGCTGAGATCTTAACGGCAGGGAGATGAATAAAATGATTTGATGAATGCAAATTTAACCCTACTTTCTATATTTAATATGACACTAAGAGTTTGGGATGGAAAAACTCAAACCTTACACTCTTTGATGTCCACAAATTTAAAATAAAGGACGGGAGATGTTCAAACTGCACAATTTCAGGGCAGTTGAAGCTTCTGTTTTGACTGGGATTTTCTATTTCTCTAAAACATATACCTTTGTTGGACTAGATGTTCTTTTCCTCTTGGCAGGACTGGACAGGTCATCTACTTGGCTAGAAGGAATCATGTGTAGTGGCAAGGATTGCTGTGAAATTGGTGTTTGACTGAGGCCTAATACAGGTTCAGTATTTGGATGATGAGGTTTACATGCCTAAGAATCACAGAAGGAAGACAAAAATAGGGTTCTATATATTCTTAATTCATTCCTTCAAATTATAAAACTTCACAAGCTGCATACTTTTCAAAGCTATGTGGACATCGCTGATTGCATTTACTAAAAGTCAAAATCAAATGAATCATCAATGGAAGAATGTGTACCTTCCTTTGAAAAACTTGCTTTAAAAATTAAACACTGCAGCATTATTTTAAGAAATCTTCAAAATCATGAAAATGCACAAAGGTCCTAAGTTGGTACCCCAAAATTTCCTCCCATATGAGGGAGTTTTATTTTGATCGAGATTCCCTTTGCAATTAAATCAAAAGGCTTTTCATTAATAAAAGCCTCCTGTGCTTAGTAAAATAAGCTTGACCACTAGAGATTGAAAAGAACCCTTAAAGCTGGGCACCTGCAGAACATAACCCAACTTCTCACCTGCTGTGCTGTGTTCATGGCACCCTGCCTGGAGGTAAGCTCTGCGGGGATTGGTAGGCTCCACGCCTCCTCAATACTAGGAAGTAATTTAGTTTTACTCTGTAGACTACCTTGTGGAAGGTTACACAACTGAGCCTAGGAAAAATTATGTAAAAAGCAAATTTAACACAAGCCTACTTGAGTAAGATCAAGTCCACTAAATCTTCCTAAATGCTACAGCTAATTGTTTTTAAAAGAAAATAGATTCTAAATTTGGGGCTTTAGAAGACACTAAGTATAAAGAGGGGAACCGGAATATAAACCTTTGCGAGAATCAAAACAAAGCTGAGCTCTGTTTTCAGAGTTCTCATAGCTGTCTTCTCATGAAACTCCAAACAAGAGTGAAAGACAGTGTTTGTGTTCTCTTCTCTAAAATGCTATGACAACTTAAAAATGTAGACAGTACATAGAAAAAAATTATGTAAATTAATATGCATCAACAGAGTAAATGTGCAAAAGAGCATCTTTTAAAATACTTCATATCTTACTTAAAATGAAAAGTAAAATAATATTACAAGCTATGGTATGTTTACAAAATATGGAAACAGATTATAGACATCAAAACACAACTAGACAAACTTTCCAGCCACCCTCCTACTGCCTGAGTGTCCTGGGGAAATATGTGGTTTTAAAAAAACTGCTATTTAAAAATTTTACCTGTAAATACTTAATTCGTGCTGCAAGTGCAGAGGTATTACTACAATTTTTGCTTCTAGTTGCATTTACGTAGCATTTAATGGCATCCTGAGGCTGGTTGCAGGATTCATAAAGAGTGCCTAGGTCCATCCAGGCTGCAGCATGGCCATGGTCCAATTGCACAGCACATATATAGGCCTGTAAAGCATCCATAGGCTGATTTTGCTGTTGATATAGCACACTGGAAAGAGAAATTAAGAAAAAATAACTAAGAAGAACTGCTTAGTTTTATAACACGACTTAAACTTCAAAGTACAATATATGTGATACAACTATCTTTGTGCATCAAATTACCATTATTTTTATACAAATCTTACCCTATTGAACACCATGTATCTGCACTTGCTTCTGATTTATCAATAGACTGCCTGTAAGATATAAAGGCATCCTGAACTTTCCCAATACTTGAATAGCACCTGAGAGGGGAAGGGGGAGGAAAAGAAATCAATTTTATTAATACCGAAACAAATTTATTTGCTGAAAAGATGAACTACATATTAAAGCAAATTTTTTAAAAACCCTAATTAGCTAATATATTTATGTATATGTGTGTATATATTTAATATTTGATAATTATAATGAACATTATAATTAGCCCTTCAATAAACTATTATAGTCTTATAGGTGCTAAAGCATGCTGCATTAATGAACTCTATTAAAATAATTAGAGGTCATATTACTCAATATTATTGAGAGGAGAGTACACCCTCTCCCTCCCCCACTCTTCTTATATAGCTTGATCTCTAGTTTCCTGTACAGTCAGAACACAGAGTTAAAAACAAACAAAAACACTTCATCTCTGCAAGATTTGGTGAATCAGATTTCAATTCTCCTTTCCCAATAGTAACACTGAGGGCAATAATTTTTTAACTCATAAAAAAATGCAAATGTAAGACATAGTTAATCTCTAACAAGTATCAAAAATGGTATAAAATAAGATAAAGAACAATATTTCATGACTAATAAAGGTAGCAAGGTAAAATTAAAGTTTCAAGGACCTGCCATTTTCTTAATGAAGATGCACCTGAGAGGCACACAGACAGCAGCTGAAATTATAAATATAGAAATTATCTTCTTAGTGCTTGGCGCTAAAAGAAAATAATACAGCAAAATGAAAACCCAGTCCCTGTCTTCACGGAACTTACAATTTAGTTGGGGATTGAAGACATATTATAAAAGTCACAATGCCATATCAAATGACTAGCACAGACAATAACTGGTCTGAGAATTTAGGACAGGAAGAGATCACTATACACTACAGGATTTAGGAAAGGCAAAAAAGGGGAGGACAAGAGTAAAGGATTTGAATATGTATAAATGTATATTATTTAGATCAGTGATTCCCAATTGCCAGACAGTATATGGTAATTTTGCCAGGCAAACAAACTGGAAAGACAACATTTATATGCATAAAGTTTTTCTAATAAACTAATTAATATTTACACTGTAATTCACTTATTTTGGAAACCAATGGCTGATAGTAAATAGCAAAAAAATTTAAATGTCTTTACTTGTCCAAATACAGTATTTTGTTGCTCGTAATTATTCTTCGAAATTTTACTGATTCATGTAATATAAAAGTCTGGGAACCTGATTCAGGCAGAGAAGATGAGAGAAGGCATTTCAAATGTTTGAACAGCATGAGCAAAACCTAATGTATATATAAGAAAGCACAGATACAAAACGGTAGAGAATTTTAAATCCAGCCCAAGAATACCTCGAAGTGTGTTTTTCTAACAAGGGGAATGGCATGATGGAAGCACTTCATAGGAATATTAATCTGCTAACAATGTGTAGGATAGACTGAAAGGAAAATATATTATGAACAGTATTAAAAAGAGGATAGCTACACTCACTGGTTTGGAACAGGTCAAAATTGGAGTGAATGCAATGGAAGTTGGCAAGAAAAAAAGATGGGAGGAACAATAAACCAAAAGACTGATCAAGACTGCACGACTGATGGATTAGATATTCATGGGGGTGGGGGATATAACTTAGTATCTAAGCTTGATTAAACAGAAAAAAAAGGGCAATATTTTTGGCAAAGTAAAAAAGGAGGAGGAGTTGGTTTGGGGAAGAACATGATAAATGTGGTTTGAAATAGGCTGATTTTGACATAAGGTGAGGGCATTAAAATGGGAAATGTTAGGTAAAGAATAGGAGATGTAGTCCTAGAGGCTAAGATACTTTTAAGTGTAGAAACTAGATTTGAAACTCATCTATATGAAAGAGAGGCTGTAAGAAGACAGGACACTTACAAGGGAGATGTAAAAATAAGACTAAGGAATCACTAATCTTGTGGATTGAGAGGTATAAGAAATGTCAGTGATTGAGTCAGAGAAGGCAGTATCAGAGAGCATCTGCAAACTGTTTTATGAAGAAAAACTTCACAAGAAAAGGTCAGCAACAGTGCCAAACACGGACAGATGAGACAGAAAGGGAATGCTCAACAGATAGAAGAAAATACACTCCTTGTGTTGTTAAATCAAAGCCAAATCTCAGATTTATAGACAAATTTGCCCAATTGCTGGGAGAAATAAGCAGTACTTCCCAAAACCAATGTTTTCACATTCCATTCCTACAAAGTAGGAAACAATTGTGCCCAAATACAGATGTCCCAATCCAACCACCAACCACTTTTCCTCTAATAAAACTTAACTAGGTTCCTCTGAGACAGCCTTGGCCCTGGGTGAATTTAGGATCTAAATCCCTGCTCTTACTAATTACCTGTGTGACCTTGGATAAAACATTTTACTACTGTGAAACCAACTTTCTACATCTGTAAAATGACAAGGTTTATAGGGGGAACGAGGTGACCTCCCTAGTCCCTCCCAGTTTTATCACACTGCAGTTCTGTGATAACACAATGACTGGTGCTAGCATAAGAGAATACCACATTACAATTTCACTTTGATATGCACATGCCAAATTATGAGCACATTCAATCTTCAACACAGACCTGCATGTAGAGGTAAGTAATAAAAAGCCTCAAATATTAGGGCCATCAAATCCCAAAGTTTCTTACTGACACTTGAGGTCTTCATTTGGAGCTTTAAAGACTTATAAAATACAATTTATTCATAAAATTTCTCTCACAATAAACAGATTAGAAGCAACAAATTAGATGGCAGTAGAAGAGGATAGTGGAAGTAAAAGTCTAAAAACATACTCAGAATTTTATTATTACAGAAAGGCTAAATTAAAAACATTGTATGTTTTAAAATGTAAAATCAGTTAATGGGGCGGGGGAGGGAGGCGGACTTCTATAAAATACTGCTCACTAAAGCTGAAAATTACAGCATAACTATTAATAAAACAGTAATTTCAGACATGGTTCATTTTATATATAAATTTTATGTAACTAGAATTTAAAATTAAAAAATTATACTAAGAGGCCGGGCGCGGTGGCTCACGCC
Organism: Indri indri; assembly: GCA_004363605.1. NCBI lineage: Eukaryota > Metazoa > Chordata > Mammalia > Primates > Indriidae > Indri > Indri indri. Next base: position 224 of record RJWJ010001619.1, on the reverse strand, counting down.
TGTAATCCTAGCACTCTGGGAGGCCGAGGCGGGCGGATAGTTCTGAGCTCAGGAGTTCGAGACCAGCCTGAGCAAGAGCGAGACCCCGTCTCTACCAAAAATAGAAAGAAATTAATTGGACAGCTAAAAATATATATAGAAAAGATTAGCCGGGCATGGTGGCGCATGCCTGTAGTCCCAGCTACTCGGGAGGCTGAGGCAGTAGGATCGCTTGAGCCCAGGAG
>RJWJ010001618.1:0-124585 GCA_004363605.1 Indri indri | reverse complement strand
GGCTGATTGATCTGGCACTCCTAAGCTCAAGCGATCCTCGTGCCTCAGCCTCAGCCTCCCAAAGTGATGGGATTACAGGCGTGAGCCACCTCACCCCGCCAGTCTGCTGTTACTCTTAGGAAGCCCCCACCCCCCCCTCCCTTTTTTTTTCCCCAAAGCACCGTGGTCTCCTATGTTGCCCAGGCTGGAGTGCAGTGCAATGGCTGGCTGTTCATAGGTATGATCATAGCTCACTGCAACCTCGAACTCCTGGCCTCATACAATCGTCTTGCCTCAGCCTTCCAGATAGCAGGGACTACAGGGGTACACCACTCTGCCTAGCTCATTTTGGTCAAATATTAAATCCCAAAGGCAGAATCGACTCTATAGATCCTTTTGTTCTGTAATTGGGGATAGTCAAAATATATTCCTGCAAGTAGAGTTTTGGAAATGTGAGAAAGCAGCTTTATGTTCTAAATCCCCGAGATGATGCTTCCAGTGTTGTGCCTTTAGGTCCTTAGTTTTAGTTTTAGTCTCACGTGTCTGCTAATGTGGGGTATTACGTTATGCTCTGGGCCATAGAAAGTTTTCAGCCCACAAGGTACGTGGCTAGCTTAGGAAATTAAGAACATAATGGTTTATCATGAAGTTTAGGAAAATATCAGTGGGCGCTGCTACTTTGAGTGGGATAAGTTTGAAGTTCCCGGTGCCAACGCTGGAAAATAGGCTCCTGAAAATACTCATCTTGGCAACATAGAGCTGGGCACATGTGCCAAGCCAGTTCTGTGTGCTCTTGCTCAGGCTGGTCTCAAACTCCTGGCCTCAAGTGATCCTCCTGCCTTGGCCCCCCAAAGTGATGGGATTACAGGAGTAAGCCACTGTGCCCAGCCTGTTTTTCGTTTTTTTTTTTTTAAAGACAGAGTCTGGCTCTGTTGCCCAGGCTGGAGTGCTGTTGTGTGATCACAGCTCACTGCAGCCTCAAATTGCCGGCCTCTAGTAATCCTCTGCCTCAGCCTCCTAGCTGGGACTGCAGGTGTATACCACCACGCCTGGCTTGGGCTGTTTTTTGTCTAGAGGCTTGTTAGGTGCATCTTTTTGTTGTTGCTGTTTTTATTTTGTTCTATAATGTCAAAAGAATTAAAAATTGGGAATTTAAAATTGGCACTTACCTCTTTAACACTTAATGGAAAGCCAGGCACAGAAAGATAAATACCACATGTTCTCACTCAAAATGTGGGAGCTAAAAAAAAAAAAAAAAAAAAAAAAGAGCTCACAGAAGTAGGGAGAATCTTGGTTGTTTATTGGGTACCAAGTTAAAGGTAGATGGGAGGAGTAAGTGCTGGTGTTCCTTAGCACTGTTGGGTGAATATGGTTAACAGTAATTTAGTGTATATTTTCAAAAAACTAGAGAGGATTTTGAATGTTCACGACACAAATGATAAGTTCGAGGACATTGTATACATGTACCAAAATAATCACTCTGTCCTGTAAATATCGGTAATTATTATATGTTAACTAAAAACAAAAGGTTTAGCTCATAGCAACCTCAAACTCTTGGGCTCAAGGGATCCTCCTGCCTCAGCCTCCCAAGTACCTGGGACTGCATGTGTGTACCACCACACCTGGCTAAATTTTCTTATTTTTTTTTAGAGATGGGGGTCTCACTGTATTGCCCAGGTTGGTCTTAAGCAATCCTCCCACCTCAGCCACCTAAAGTGCTGGGATTACAGGCGTGAGCCACTGTGCCTGTGCCTGGCCTGGTTATGTTTGGATGCATGAATGCTCACCATTATGTTACAGCTGCCTGCATCATTCAGAATAGTAACACGCTGTACAGGTTTATGGTTGTAGGAACAGCAGACTACACTACATAGCCTAGACGTGTAGCGGGCTGTGCCATTTAGGTTTGCGTAAGTGTACTCTGTGGTGGTCACACGATGACAAAATTGCCTAACGAGTTTCTCAGGAAGTATCCCTGGTGTTAATTGACATATGACTGTTTATTGCTATAGGCAGGGAAATTGGCCACCAAGGCCTTGCTGATTTAGCCATCCCTTCTGATTTCCAGGCTCCTGTTTCTGCCTCCTCAGAGATGCTCAGGACCAACAGTCTTGGTTGGTAGCATTTCTGATCTCTGTGTGCAGTGGCACCTGGTAGCAGGAAAGCACTGAGGGCCCCTGCCCTGGCATTCCAGGCAGGCGGGTGTTAGAGGCGCTGCTCTTTGCTGGCAGTGACAGCCACCGTTACTACAAGCCAGGGAGAAGTGGCACCTCTGTGCTGCCACTCTATGACTGGCGTCAGTGAACAAGTCTGGGTTGCTTCCTGGAAGTTATTACTTGAACAGGACCATTCCAATAGAGCTAATTAGCCAGCATCTGGGAGCCTATGAAACCGAATCTGAGGACAGGTGTGTGTTGTTTTTTAAAAGCCCATTGGAAATTTTTTTTCCCTTTTTCATTAGGAATATGATGAACCAATCTTGAAACACCTGCAGGATATTAAAGTGAAGTTTTCTGACCCTGGACAGCCTATGGTGAGTACTGACTTTGCACTCTGGCTGTTGTCAGACGGGGCCATGCTATGGAGGCTGAGGGACTTGGAGCCGGGCAAGAAACCCACCCCCAGTTGCTCATGTGTTGGGCAGTCCTGAGCAAGACTGCTCCCCAGGAATTAGACTTGGTGTCGCTTTGCCTTTTCGTGCCTTGTCCAGCACTGCAGTAGTGAGTCTGAGCTGGGTGATTTGACAAGTAATGCAGCCCATGTAGTGCCCCAAGGCCGTGGGGCTGAGTGGTGGCCAGTGCCAGGGTCAGACAAGTTGTGACTCCTAGGCTGTGCTGGTGCCCACCATGCCAGGCCTCAGCCTGCAAGTGTGTCACGTGAGGATGATACCATACTTTCCTGAGTGTCTCTCAAGGTTTTGTGGATCTAACGCGTATTTTGAAAAGTTTAAAAGATTGGGATGTATGTGTACAAATACGAGCAGCACTTACATAGAAATCCAAGATACTGATGAAAGAAACCTCCTGGGTTTTACTCTAAAAAATAATTCCGGATATGACTGAAACTATTTTCCTGTTTGACTTCTCCTGAAACATCTTTCCAAAATGCTGGCTGTAGTGTGTCATTACACTAGTGATGTTTGTGGTGTAAATCAGCCCGCCGGTGTGTAAGACAGGCTTGGTCTAGGCCAGCCCTTACTTCCATCTGAAGCAGTGTTGTACTAATCTTGAGATGACGCCTTCTTAACCATGGTCCTCCTGGAGGGCACTGTTCGTAACCTGTTAGCCTGGCTGTAGCTAACAGGTTCCATTCCAGTGCAACAGCATGTCCAGGGACACATGACTGACTGACTGATGGCTTTCAGTTTCAGGTCTTGGAGACAAATGCTGTGTGAGGGGCTGTGGGTTATAGATCTTGGGGCCAGGGGCTAGGGATCTGGGACCAGTCACCAACCTCTTCCTCCCTCTTCATCTCAAAGCTGGGTCCCAGGTTAGCGGATGAGGGCCAGTGGGACAGCTGTATCTGTCTCTTCCACTTCTTCCTGTCTGTGTTCCACCGTGGGAGGTCACATTCAGCTGTCCTTCCGTAGGTGAGGGTGTGGGCCCTGGGAGCCAGCAGGGATGCCTGCCTGCAGGCTGGGGGGCTGTGCTCTAGATGGGCACCCCTCTCATGGGTTATGGCCAGTCCTTCCTCTGGGTGCCTTCTTCCCAGTGTCCTTGCTTTGTTGTGTTTAGGCAGTGCCCCCAGAGGCCTTCGGGTGGTTCTGCCTGGTTTGCTAGGATTGGTGTGAATTCTCTTCCCTGTTGTGTGTGCCTGGGCTGTTTTTTAAGATTCTGTGTTTTTCCCCCTCACATTACTTTCTTACCTGTGGTTCATTCAAACTCAGTTTACTTTTTTCCCCCTTTGAGTCAATTCCCTTTTTTCCTTCCTTTGTTCCTATTAGACACCTGTTCGATGGTTTCCTGGGTCTACTTTCTTTCTTTCTCAGCCTGTCTTCTGGTTTTCCTCCATCTCACGTGTCTCCTAGTCTGGAGCCCTGGTTGTGGGGGGCTGTGGGCCAGCCATCTGCTTTTCTCCCTACTTCTCCCATTAGAAAAGTCATATGTGCTGATTAGTGAACACTTCAGAAAATACAGGCAAGTGTGAAGAACACTATACAAATCTCCATCTTCTAGAAATAACTCTCAGCAGCTTAATGAATTTCCCAGTAGTCTTTTTCCTTTTTAAAATTATTATGACATGTCTAAGGCATTAGAGCTACAAAGAAAAATGAAATCACCGAGCCTCAGAACGATGCCTGGCCGCTGTGTTTGCAGTCTCCCGCCCCCCCACCCCCCCATGCCTCTTCTTCCCCCAGCACTCGCTACCAGGACACCTGGTGCATGTGCTTGGCTGGGGCAATAGTTGTCATTGCAGCCATTGGCTGTAACGTGTTTTGTTTATGCCACCACCTCCCATTCTAAATTGTTGCAGTGGCATCGTCACAGCTCACTGCAACCTCAAACTCCTGGCCTCAAGTGATCCTCCTGCTTGGCCTTCTGAGTAGCTGGGACTACAAGCACATGATACTGCAGCACCCGGCTAATTTTTGTAGAGACAAGGTCTTGCCATGCTGCTCAGGCTTAAATTGTTGCATTACGATAGGCATACTTGAACCCAAATCTGCCTTTAAATCTTTGATGATTTCCTTGGTTTAGATTCTCTTGGTATAATTAGCAGGTCAAAGGAGATGAAGCTTTAGAAGGCCCGAAGGGCATTCAGTTTACATTCCCATCCATCAGTATTGTTTTACACTTCCTTAATTGTAATAATCTCTTTTTTTCTCTTTGTATTTTGAAATAATTTCAAACTTAGAGCAGAGTCACAACAGCTGCATGGGGACTCCCCATCTGTCTTTTACCCAGACTCCCACTTGGCAGCTTTGGCCACATGGGCAGCGATTGGGGGAGGCCCACACCCTTCTCTGCACGAGTATCGACAAAGATAACAACCGTGTTTACTCTGCTGAGCAGAAAGAAGATCTAATTTTACATTTCTTTATTTCTTTAATTGGGTGGTTTGGTGTATTTGTGGCTTACTTGGCTGTGGTGTGCGCATGTGTGAGTGAGGCAGTCTTATCTTTAAGCCACTTTCTGTTGGGTGGTTAAACAATTTCTTTAATTCATACCTAGTTATGTTTGGTTTATTCTTGACTGAACAAAGAGGGGAGGAAAAAAATATGAAGAGAGATGGTTTGGAGAAAATGGTAGTGGAAGGGAATAGTAAGAGAAAAGAAGCAGTAAATAATTCTGTCTATGCCAAGTAGGGTGTGATGAAGGACCAGAGTGTGATGGTGCCGTTTGTTAGGCTCTCGGCTTCCATCCCTGCTTGGCTGTCTGTGCTGTGGCGCAGCCTCACGTGGTCCTGGAAGAACAGCATTCTCCCATCGACTTCCTCTTCAGCTGGGTTTCTGTGCACGTGCAGGCTGGGAGAGGGTGTGGGGTGCCCTGTGGCTGCCTTCCCTGCCTTGCGCACGTCCCTCTCCCTGCCCGTAGCTCTGTGGGAGCTGCTGCTTGCCGCCCTGCCCTGCTTTCTCCTGCAAAGGTCAGAAGAGCCTGCTGCCATCCCGTCTGGAAACCAGCTGGACTGTCTCCCTGGTTCTGACTTCCGAGCGCTCGTGGCCGCTCCTCCTCCGGCCCTTCTTCGGAGAGTTGTTTTTTCACTTCTTCCTCTGTGGAAGCGGTTGGTTTGAATGGGTACATACATGGTTTTTTTGGAGGAAATTTTTGCTATTTACATTTTTTTAGTCTTTTTAATTTCCCCTCGATTAGTGGTTTTACCACTAAATAAACATGGGAATAGCTGATCTTTAGCAGGCCTTCCCTAGAAACCTGGCTCTAAGTGCTTCTGTAGATTAACCCTCAAAGTAAAGTTTGGAGAGGAGGAGTGCTGTTATTTCCAACAAACAGATGAGAAACTAGAGCACAGAGACATTGAGTAACCTCCTGAAATCACACAGCACTATGGGCAGAGATGGGATATGCTTTTTTTATTTTATTAATAGGATATGCTTTTTAAATTTTGTTAATTTGTTGATATTGCCAAATCATCCTTCATAAATCTGTTTACAGTATATTAGTGTGCCCACTATCCCAAAACACTGGCCAGACTATTTTTTGTACATTTTGCCCCAAAGAAGGGCATCTCATTTTATTTTTCCATTTCTTGTGTTACTCGTGTTACTCATGAGCGTGAATATCTATTTTGTTGTTCTTGGCAGTTTGATTTTGTTTGTGCCTACCTTCTTGTACACATCTTTCTTCCTGTTGTGTTCATCCTCTTTCAGATCTGCAGAGTGCTTTGTAAGTGAGCTTTCTGTCCTTGTAGAGGTTTGTCCTTTTCTCACCCCCCCCGAACCTCGCCCATGGGTCGGTGGCTGCTTTCACTGCATGGCCCAGAATGCAGACCCTGGTTCTGCCAGCAGGGTGTGGACTGAGGCTGAGGCAAAGGTGAGGGAGGCCTGGGCTGCTGGTGCCCCTGCCCCGTAGTCACCTCTCCCTCCCCCTGGGAAGCAAGGGGTGGGAGCAGCAGAGAGAAGCTAGGATTTCTCAGTTTCACCTCTGCTGGGAAGGAGGCATTGGAGGGGGGCGTGGACAGAACCCATAGTCTTCCCCACCACCCAGTCTGTCATTTGTTTTTTAACTTTGTGCTGGTTTTTTTGGCAGTAGAGTAGTTTTTCTTGTTACATAGTCATGCCAATTGAGCTTTTTAGTAATGGTTTCTGCCTATGGTGTCATGCCGAGAGAGGAGCTGATTTCTGGTAAGTGCTGTGTGGTGGTCTGTAAAATCTGTCACTAGTTATTTTAGATTTTAAATGGTGCTTACTCTGAGTTTCTGTTTTAGTCTTTTGTATTAGAGTTCCACTTTGAACCCAACGACTACTTCACCAACTCAGTCCTGACGAAAACGTACAAGATGAAGTCAGAGCCAGATAAGGCTGACCCCTTTTCCTTTGAAGGTCCTGAAATCGTGGACTGTGATGGGTAAGGAAATGTCATTCTGACTTCGTTTTCTGAAGCAAAAGCAGATGATTTTAGAATTTGATGGGTAAGATGGAAATTAGGAATACAGTAAAATGCCTTGACTTTGCTTAAAAGCCTGGTAGACAAAGATTGAAATTAAGTAGTCTTTCAGTTTAGGAATACTTGTAGTGCAGAACTTGGCTATGGTGGCCAAAGCTAGAAACCGTGTCTCGTGGTCACAGATGCACAGATTTGGGATGGTGCCCAATTCCTCATTTTAATGAGAAGATTAGGTTCTCTAGATGCTATAAATTGAAGTTCTTAAAATTGGAGTGATAACCTCAGCAAGTGAATATTTGCTGAATCAGTGAGTTGATCAATTGATTGCTTTGGAAATTGATGGGAAACAGCATGATGCTGTTGGACTCATATCGATTTCAGTCTCTGTAGATCACAGAATTTGGTTTAGAATTAATTTCTCCTGGTTGGTTTGGCTGTTTGGGAAATTGTTTTATTCTTGAAACAATAACCCTTCTAAGTACTTATTGTTATGAATCTCCCATATAGGTAATTCAGGACTTTGTTAAAATCCTGCTGGACAGGAATAGCTGGAGTAATTTAGAAGGATCATTTATTTTCCAGGGCCAGGCCGTCGTGTGAGAAAAGGGCCTGGCCTTTGTAAGCATGTTCTCAAGCAGATGTTATTCAGGTGCTGTCAGGTGTTACCTGCATCCCAGGTGATTGAGAAAGCATGCTGTGCTCAGCCCTCACCAGGTGTATCCCTGGGGCCGGCGTGGTCTGCACCAGTCATCGTAGTCACAGTGAATATCTATTTGTTTCCTTTCTCCAGCTTGTCCCGCTTACTTAGTTGCCTTGAGAATTCAGGTATGTCACTGGGTGACTCCCAAGTGTGCTCTGGGCACGGGGCAACAGGCGATGAGTTCTTGTGCATTGCGCAGAATTGACCGGACTTGGCCACAGAAAACACATTTCAGAGTCCTTATGAGAAGTCTTGGGAAAATAATGCCATTGTTTCAGAAGTCTGAAGCTTGAGGCCGTGGTCACACCCAGCTGAAAGAGGACCAGCCATTTCTCTTTTGTCAGCCTTCGGATGAACTTCATAGGTCTTTGTAGTACTTGGTTTGCACATTGATTTTATTAAACTTTCCAGAGTCAACGTAGAGCTGTGGTTTGCTTCCTGTCTGCATGTGTGATTGGTTTTTCTTGTGGAATGTATGTTCATGGCAACTGTCTTGTCCCCATAGGTGTACTATTGACTGGAAGAAAGGAAAGAATGTTACAGTCAAAACCATCAAAAAAAAGCAGAAGCATAAGGGTCGAGGCACTGTGAGGACAATTACTAAGCAAGTACCCAATGAGTCATTTTTCAACTTCTTCAGTCCACTGAAAGGTAAGTCAGTTGGGTTGTTAGAATTTGTTATATACTTGTGTAAAATAATTTTGTTAACCCGATGTATTCCTAATGATCTCTCAAACAACTGGGTCCTGCTCTTCTCAAGTGAGTGTGATCACTAGGGGAACAGTTACTGTGTCCAGGGCCATCGTGTTGCTGCACAGGTACGTTTTTCTAGGTTGGGCCTGGGACAGCAATAGGATTGTCACCTTCCATAGGAAAGGGAAGAGCCTGCCTTAGTTGGCTTGGTTGTTGCCCAGGCGAAAACTTGCAGTTCCATATTAAGAAAACTGAAGGGAGTGCCTGCACGTGGTGTTCAGGTGAGGAAGCAGTCCTTTCCCCCAGCCAGCATTTCTGCTCCTCTGCTGTGTGTCTGTCCTGTACCCCAGGACCGCTCCCTGCCCACCTGGAGCTGGCGAATGTGTTCTCCAGGTATCCAGCACTGGTTTTACACTGGTTCTAGTTACACAGCTTTTGAATCATCTGCTCAGTTCCCCTGTTCTCATAAATTCAGTTTTGTTTTTATGCGCAATTTGATAGCTCGTAAGGTTTTTTGGAACTAATAGTGATAAACACAAGTAGTTGGATTTCCGCTTTTGAAAGACATGGGCAGAATCACAGCTTGGAAGCTGCTGCTACTTTCTTCTTTTTTTCTTTTTTTTTTTTCCAACTTTCCCAAGTCATCAAATAAAGATGGGACCTTTGAGCTAAAAAAGGTTGAGCAATTGATTTTAAGGGTAAATTTCTTGGAAGTCTTAATAAATTCCCTAATCACGAGAGAATATGAAGGTCAGACTACTTTCAGTGTTAAAATATTGATAGGAGGAAAAAACATTCTCTATTTTTCACGAGCAAAAACATACTTTGAAAGTCTGTCAATGCAGCTCACCAGTGAGCGGCTCTGCTGTTCGTGTGTGCGGCCACAGGGCGGCGCTGTTCTCGAGTCTTTGTGCTTCACTCTCTGGCTTTGTCTCTGCTCGGCACCCTTAGTTACAGGCTGCCCTTTGTGGTTCTGTCCATCACATTTTATTGTAGTGGCTGTTTTCTGTAATTTTTTTTTTTTGGAGATAGGGCCCTGCTCTGTCACTCAGGCTGGAGGACAGTGGTGTCACCACCGCTCACAGCAACCTCAAACTCGTGGGCTCCAGCGATCCTCCTGCCTCGGCCTCCCGAGTAGCTGGGGCTACAGGCATGCGCCACCACACCTGGCTAATTGTTTTCTGTGATTTGTCTTTAAACCTGGAAAATAAAAATGTATATTGGTTTGGGGGATGAGAACAGCCATAAATGTGCTTCTTAAATTTCCTTTTTTGGGAACATCCCTTGTAGAGACTTGCATTGGGCATGTTGTAGGGTGTCTGTGAGTTCAGCACACGGCAGAGAGGCTTGGGGTCCTGGAATCGGTAGCTTTGTGGGAAGTTTTCTTGAAACTGATTTTAAAATAATTTTTACAATAAAAAAAGGAATTGATAGCAGACTTAAGGGCATTTTTGAGTGATTTTTGGTTTTCTAAAATTGTTTTATGATGTAATGGTTGTGCAACTCTAAAACTAGTAAGTCATTAAATTGTACATTTAAAGTGGGTGCATTTTATGGTATGTAAATTATACCTCAGTAAAGCTGTTTTTAAAAGTAATTAAACACATAACATGATATCAAGTGATAAGTGCTATGCAGAAGACTAGAGGATGGCAGGAGGGGGGTGATGGGTAGTCAAGGACAAAGCAGAGGTGATGACTTTTTTTTTTTTGCGATGAAGAAAACATTGGAGAGCTAGTCCAGCTCCTTCTGTCCTTAAACCTACACACCAGTCCAGAAACCAGGTGCTGAGAGTCCTTGTGCTGATTCATGACTCACTGGGCCAGAGTCCCCTAGGGAGAAGGCTGGTCTGGCTTTGCCCCAAACCAGTGCCCTAAGCCCCCTGGGTGATGGTGGCATGCTGAGGCTCGGGAACTGTGCCTTGTGGGTGGTGTGTGGCTCACCCAGCACTCGTGTCTTGGCAGCAAACAACAAGTGCTGCCAAACTGGTAGCTTTGTGGGGAAGGAGACATTAAATCAGAGAGTGGCCCCTGTGAAGATTGGAGAGGCAGGTTTGGGACTAAGCGGAGTGAACTCTCAGCTCCTAATGCAAGTCGGGACCTTGTAGCAAACATTTCTAATGTCAGGAATTTGAATTACTGACCCATTTGAATGTCAGTCAGCTTCATGGAGTGTGGTTAGCAGTGCCTGCGTCCCCTGCCATGCTAGCTCGGCGTCAGCACTGATGTCTACATGGTCTGCATGTGTTGAGCCTTGTCTGAGCATCAGCTTTCAGTGAGGAGCCGCGTCACTCTGCAGTGGGGCCCCGATGGCCATTTCAGCCCTTTCTCCTCAACGTTCTCATTTGCAAACAGACAGAAATGCAGTTTCTGCCCCGCTGAGATGCTGCAGTGCTTTGTAACACTCGGGGCTTACAGGGCTTGAAGACTTTGCTCTGTCTCCTGCGTCATCATGTACAGTTCTTCAGGGCATAAGTTAAATCAACACAGACGCACTGAATGGCCACAGGCTGGGGCCATTTGATATGCGTTTCCTCCTGTTAATATGTTGTTCTCAAACCGTCCCTCTCTAGCTGGGTCTGTCACCAAGCGAGGGCGCCAGCCCACGGTGCATGGTCAAGGTGTAGAAGGAAGGGACGTGGAGGCGCTCGGGCCCGCTTCAGGATGAAGTGGTGGAGGGAGTTTGTGAAGATGTCTGTAAAGAGGTGCAAAAGTTGGGTGATTTCTAGTGAAAAACCTCGAGTTGTAAAATACTCCATTTTGTCTGCCAGTGGAGCTTCCTCCTATGTGGGCTGTAGATGTTTTGGTTGTCAACGTAATGTAAATGTGTTTTGTCTTTTCTTTTTCTAGCATCTGGTGATGGAGAATCACTGGTAAGATTGTGTTGCTGTTAAAAGTTGTGGTTGCCTACTTTCTTTTTAATCCATTCCTATTCCCTAAAACCCTGGGATTAATTTGAGATCATTACATTTTGGGGTTGGGGACAAGTATGTGTCGGCTGTGTTGGCTTTAGTAGCAGACCATTTAGTCCTTCAGTCCTGCTTGTTTCACGTGTCTGGAACTCTGGCACCCCATTCATTCCGTGTGACGCCTGGGTGAATGTGGAGCCGTGGGCCTGCACCTCATGCCTTCTCTGCCATTTTGCTCCAGTTGCTCTTTAAAGCTATAGTAGCTTTGAGTAGGTAGTGACTGTCACCCAGAGTGCAGGACTTTGGCGTTTCAAGTTAGGTAAATGAAAAGTGAGGGGTGAGGCTTGGGAGAGGGTGGTTAAACAATCCGTTTATCCCATTAAGATGAGTTAACATGTAGCTTTTTCCTTCTCAGGATGAAGATTCTGAATTCACACTGGCCTCTGATTTTGAAATTGGACACTTCTTCCGTGAGAGGATCGTCCCACGGGCAGTGCTCTACTTCACTGGGGAGGCCATTGAGGATGACGACAATGTACGAGGCTGCCAGTGGAGGGGGTGGGGTGCTGCTGCACCTGGGGGCCTACATCTGTAGGTACAGAGCAGCCCTGAACTGTGGCTTGGGAAACCCTGAAGCCTAAGGTTTTTATTACATCATCAACCAGATATGTAGTCCAAGCTGCTCTTCTGTGTTTGGGGGGAATGTAGACTTAGGGAGAAGGGAAACTGTAGAAACAGAAGCAGAAAGAATAGCTATTTGTGAGGCAGTCTCAGAGTCAGATGCCAGTTACCTGTGTGGGCCCCATCTAGTGATACATCTCACAGTGCTCTCCAGAGACCCTAGGGCCTCACCCCATCCCATGTGAGGTCTGTAAGCTTTGGGGATCTTCTCACCACAAGGAGGATCTCATTCGTGGAGGTCTGGCCACACCAGATGATTATCGACAGTGGACTTGTGCTAGCCCATGGCTTATGAACCCAAAAGAAATGGGAACCCCTGTTCCATAAGAAAACAGCAAGACTGGGCATGTCACTTTCCTCTCTGGGCTTGAGGGATACCAGCTCTTCTGTGGTCAGAACTTGGGGAAACACATCCCCGAGCACTGCTGAGCAAACTCCATTGTAACTAAGGCTTGGTTGCCATGAGTCTTGTTCTGTGGAGATAAAGTTTCTGTGTTACTAGAAATACGTTTTAGATAGTGTCCTTGTGCCTGCAGAGCTCTTAGGTCTCATGGCTACCTTAGGCTTCCTTTCTTAAGTCTGCTGGGGCTTCAGACGGGGGCTGCAGCAGCTTGGGCAGGTTTGAGGGGTTATCCTCTGAGACCCTGGAGGCCTGCTTTTCCTCGTACCTCTCCCATCGTGCAGAGTCCCCCAGTGGTCGGAGGGCAGGCTTGTAGCTGTGTGTCAGCTTTCAGATCTCAGACTAGTCGTCTCACGTCTAAAGTGCCTAGCCTGGGAGGTGGTGGTGTAGTGTTGGGTCATGTCAGCACCTGAGTAGTTGCTGAGACTTAGCTTTTACAGATTCTAGACCAGCACTTTCCAGTAGAACTTTCTGTGATGATGTGACTATCCTCTGCCTTGTCCAGTGCAGCAGGAGACCACATGTGCCACTTGAAGACTTGAAATGTGACTCTTGTGACTAAGGAACTGAATGTTTGATTTAAGTTAGCTCAAGTTTAAACGGTCGAGGGCTAGTGGCTAACATGTCAGACGGCTCATCTCTAGGCCACTGGTCGCCAGATTTTCTTGATGTATGCCCGTCAACTTAAAAGACTTGACTATGCAACATATGCAAATTTACTTACGATATATGCGATGCGTCAGTACTACTGGAGACCACTGTGGTGCATTTGCTGGTAGTAAACGTGTACTTGTTCACCTGGATGCATTCAGTGCAGGTGCTGCTGAGGAGCAGTATAGTTTGGAGGTCAGCAGTGTGAACTCCAGTGAGACCGCTTAGACTCGAGTCCTAGTTCTGCCCCTTAGTAGCTGTGTGACCTCTTTGTGCTTCATTTTCCTCTTCTGTAAAATGGAGCTAATGGTCAAGACTCTAGTCACTTGTCAAGCACTTAGAATAGTGCCCAGCACAGAGTACTAACTCAGTAAGTGTTGGTATAAAAAGTATTTTTACTAATGCTAGGTGCGTTTTAAACCGGACACCAATACTAGGAAGTTGCTGGAGGAGGAACGGAATGCGGGAGCCCCGGCCTTGCCTTCTGAGATCTCTTGCACACGGTGGCCACTGCTCTGCGCTAGTGGGAGATGAGCAGAAGCCGGCCCTGCATGGAGCATCTCGAGGGCGAAGTGCTGTGCTTGGAACTCTAGAGAATAGACACTTTTGCCAGTTTGAGGCTAGCTGTGATCTGACCTAAAATTTAAGACTATTGAAAGTGTTTCCCTGTCTGAGGCCAGTTAGGATACTTAGAACAAAAGGGCCCTGCTCTGGGTCAGATCCCGTCCGCTGTCGCAAGGTGCTGGGAGGGTGCGCAGGCCCTGAGCTCTGTGTTTGAGCTGGGCCACACCAATACGGTTGGATCCTTCAGAGTCCACTTAAGTTGGCTCTAAGGAATATATGTGGGCTCAAAAACAAAAAAGGAAATGTTACAGATGAAACTACATTTTCATGTACTGTGGTTATGCAACCAGTAGTGACAAGGTTTATTTTGCTTTTGGTTTAAGTCTCATGTTCAAAACTTGATTCTGAGTCTGACCAGTGATGTCTTTGGTACAGGGCGAAATTGATTCCAGACCAACTGACTATAATGTTGGGAGTTCTTTGAGCACTTAAGTTTTGACTTATTTTGAAGATTAAACACCAAGGTCTTATATATTTCTACTAAAGTTTCTTTTCCTCTTGTATGAGATGTAAAATGATGCCCAGATTCCTGTATGCAATAAAATTATGCTACTGGTTAGCTCAGCCTTGTAGAAAATTCAAAGAAAACAGATTTATTAGTTTGCAGAAATCTCAGAAATCTCCCTGTGCCTATCTTCAGTCTGAAAACAGGCAGTCAGAGCAGAGCTGCGATGCCATGTCCCCAGCTGGACCCAGTGCATGCCCAGGCTGACCACCTACTATGTCCTCTTATCGCGGTCCTTACTCCTTATTTTGAGTGATTTTTGCATTTGGCATCCTATTAAAGTGCAGTGCTCAGAAGGGAGTGGCTCCTCAGCCAAGCCCGCGGTGTCTGCCCAGAGGCCCTTGGCAACGCTCTGCCTCTGCGGACCTTGGCCTGGGCCCCCTCGCCCAACAGGCAGCCGCTGAGCTTTCCATTCTCCTTAGCCCGATTGAGGGCTCGTGATGGGGCCGATGTCTGAGTGCGGGCTGCTATCATGTTTTCCAGACCTAAAAATGTTTTTCTGTTTTCTTTCAGTTTGAAGAGGGCGAGGAAGGAGAAGAGGAGGTAAGAAACAGGTTATATGAAACATCATCATTTCTCTGAAATTGCGTTTTCTTTGGTTTTCTGTGCCTGAAGGTTGTGAAGTCACAGGACCGTGTTATATCCATTTCATGTAAAGTTGCCTTTGACTCTTTCAACCCTGCTAACATACTGGACAGAAATACAGAGCAGATGCTGCAGCAGTGCCCGTAGTTTTTGACCCTGCAGTTGGCTTATGAAAATGTATCTTGGAACATAATCATTTAACAAACAAAATCTACTTTTTCATAAATATGTTTATTTTAGGGTTATCTGTCAGAACAAAAAGATACCCAGAAATAATTTTAAATGTCCAAAGGAAGTGATGTAATTTTTTGTGGATAACAATGGATTTCCTTCTAAATCAAAGTATTGTTTTAATTTGTTTGGATAGTGAACTCCACAAGAATTTAAATCTTGTCTATCCAGCTAATTCTCACTCCTTTTAATATAGGAATTAGAAGGTGATGAGGAGGGAGAAGACGAGGACGATGCCGAAATCAACCCCAAGGTTAGTTATTTTGGGGCTACCCAAGCGCATGTATGCTACACTTAGACTTTTTTAAACGTTCCCTACTTTGAGGCAGTGGTGTTAAGAATGTATTTTCATTTTTCTCTAATTAGAATGTTTAAAATTTATCAGAAAAATATTGGAATGAGGAACTATTGAGACACCTTAAGATTTGAGTTATAAATACTGAGTTAAATGCTTTTCTAATTATTTCTTAAGCTGTATCTTATGTAACGTAGACTCATTCAGTAGAGCAACTCTAAAGATTTTCCAGCTCTTTAATTCTTTTAAGGTAAGGCAACGATTTAACTGACAACGTAAACAAACTTGTTTGTGTGTATTTAGAAAAGGTGCAAAGAAGAGACTTGGGGGAGTATTTTTTTGTTAATGACTAGAATTATAGAATCGTAGGCATCATTTTACAATTGTACTTGGGCTGAGAATACTCAGAAGATGTGTCTAGATAGCTCATATGTCTTGGATAATTTAAAATAAATTGAGATTTGCTAAAGAAAACTGAGATTTAAAAGAAAAATGAGTGGGCAACCCCATTAATTTTACCCATAACTTTCTTTTTTTTGAGATGGGTTCTCACTGTGTTGCCCCTGCTGGTGTCAGACTCAGGCTCAAATGATCCCCCTGCCTCAGCCTCCTGAGTAGCTGGGACTACAGCACATGCCATTGTGCCTACCTCATTTTATCTGTTAATTTGGATTTTTATTGTCTCAGATTAGCTTAAATCAAGGTACTTTGACATTTGACACATACTTTAAAATCTAGAACTACTTTAATGTAGTCCAAAGCTGCAGTAAGAATTTACTTTCTCTAAAGCATGGAATTTATAGCTTCCCTGCCTCTTAGAATTAAATATGGGCTGTCAGAATACTAATGTTACCTGGCATTTTTGTAATATGTACCTCTGTCTGAGTAGATGTTTTTTTGTTTGTTTTTAACCCTTGTTTTTGCCCAAAGTGGAATGTGCACTAAAAGCTGTCAGTATAATTACCTGGCTCTGTGATCAGTCGGTTAGCACCAGGTATTTCCAAAAGTGCATGCTCACAGTTGTCGTTCCTCCAGGGGAAGGATGGGAAAAGAGCTTAAGATTTTAAAATGTGCCTTCCGAATACTGCCCTGGGATAGGCTCGTGGAATCGTTCACCTGTGGGGTGGCTGCGCTGGAAGCGCCTGTGCTCAGCACCGTGGTGGTGGGCGGCGGAGGCTTGGGTCCCTGCCTTGCATGGGTCACAGGGAGGGTGGGTCATCAGCCCACGAACAGTGTGGGGTGAACAGCTGACACCCACCACTGCTCTTCAGGTATCTGGTGGCCAGCCGTCCCGGGCTGCGTCTGCCCTGTGGGCGCTGACCACGTTGGCGGTGGTGACGGTAAAGTGGGGCCTGGGGCAGTTTGCAGTGTCCACTCCCTGGGTTCCAGCACACCACTGGCCACTGTGTGCCTTGCTCGTCTCACTGGCTTCTCCCTGTGCTTCGTGCCTCAGTTTCTTCTTTTCCCCCTGTTGTCTGTCCTGCTCCTTTCTGTTGCCTTGTCGAACCTTGTCTCCTTCGTGTCCTGGTTTTCTAAATGAGCATTCTCACCAAGTGATTGCAGGTAACTTAGAGTAGTGAGTTACTCACACTAACAGTCAGGAAGCCTTCCATTTGTTGTGTTTTGTTGGTTCGGGGTGGGGGAGAAATGACTAAAAACATGTTTGGGGCCAAGCCTGCTGTCCCCTCACGTCCACCTCTCCAAAGTTACTGGCAGTGTTAGCACCTGTGCAAGCAAAAGCAAAGGAAGGAAGGAACGTTTTGATACTGGAAATAGTCTCATAAATGAAAATAAAGCTTTCTGACCTCTGTGAAGGTGTAGATCTGGTGTGTTGAAGTTGCTTGTCCCAAGTTCAGTATTTTGCAGCCCTTTTGTATCATGAGAAATTGTGGCTGCTTCCTCCTGTATAATTTTGTGCATTTCATTTTCTTTCATGCTGACAGTTCCTTTCAATTTTTTTTCCCCATTTAGGTGTAATTTTTGTCTGTTAATCATTCATACGTTTCTAGGTAAGGTGGAATTCCATTCATACCTAACTTCCAAACTTCTGATCTGTACTTTATACAATGCACTGTTTTGATTTTGAATAAAGAGGAGGCTGCTATCCAGCACCCTCAGCATGTAATAGGTTTGACACGGGGCTTTCTGAAGAGCAATATTTTCGTGCGAGTGTGTCTGTGTTCTTTTAAAATCAACAAGCAAAAACTAGATTTGGCTCTTGCTTTCTGAGCCCAGTGTTCCTTGCTAGCCAAGCAGCAAAGTGTAAGTTGGGTGGTGTTTTCCCTGATGGCTTCTCTCCAGGAGAAGGTCAGAACAGGAGGGCTCTCAGAGGTCAGTGGCTTGCAGGGTGGCACACATCAGTCACCACAGACAGGCAGTCATTTAGGAACCGTAGAGCACGTAGCTGTCCCAAGCCCTGCCGGGCTGCACCAGAGCAGGATCAGACATACTCTGGCAGTAGAATCGGCCCAGTGTAATTTCTCAGAATGTGTCTCTTGAATGTTTAGACTTTTTGAATCCAGGTGTTGTGCAGACCAATAGGTATACAGAGAGGTAATTGAAATTCCAATATGCCAGAAGTTTTTATCTAAAACGTTTGGTGTCAGCAGTAAAATGTGCTGTGGTGAGGTTGGTGGGGAGTGTTGTGATTGAATAAGAGCCAGTTGTAGGTTAAAGTGAGTGGCAGTAGGCCTGGGGGCCGCCATCCGCCCAGTGGCTTCAATCCTCGTGGCTCTGTCCTGGGATGGGCTGGCAGCAGGCCATGCGAAGAGACAGGCTCTTGCCAAGACCCCTGCACTCACGGGACACTCATGTGTGTGCAGGGTGCAGGAACGCAGTGGGAGACGAGAGAGGTGCTGTGAGAAACGAGCGCGTGATCTCTTAGCCACAGCAGGGTCTCCGCATGCTGGGACAAAGCAGGTGCCCAGTTTGTAACAGCATCTCTGCCCTGTCGTCTTTGTAGGCTTCCCTCGCAGGAAACTAATGAGCACATAGGGCACACCCAGGCTCGCGGGACCATTTCACTAGCTGCAGTTACACGCGCCTGTCATCTTGCAGCTCGTCTTTGAGAGAGCTGGGCTCGATCATCTGCCTGCATGTTTAAATGAGGTCCAGCTGCTGTGAATCCCTGCTGAGCTTAGCCACTCTCATCTCGCCTGTACCCTCACCCACTTCTCCCGCCCCCCCAGTTACTCTGAAGTGACTCCTCAGTGTGTGTCACCACGGATACCTCAGCATTTATCTCTAGAAGGAGGGGACTCTTCTCTCTTAGCCGCAGCAGGAGCCTCACACCTGAGGAACGGCGGCCGTCCGTCAGCGTTCAGGTTTCTCCAGTGGGAGACGTTGCCGCTTGGGCTGGGCGCTCCGGGCCCTGGAGCTTCCTGTTCACTGGTGCAGCTGTCGCAGCTTAGTATGTGCAGTGGCCTGTTTTTGCACCTTTTAAGTGGTCCCATGAGAGGCAAGGTTTTTGCTATTATTTGTTGCCTTTTAAAATGCCAACTCCCCCTTCCTGGATAGGCTAGTGTTGACTAATGACCAGCCTGTTGTGCACATTTGCGACGTGACAGGATGCTCTAGTTCAGTTTCATTTTGCCGTGTATCGCAGGCTGGGTTAGCCTCATAGCCTGGCATAGGCGGGACCACGTGCTGCTGTGGTCCTGCCCAGCGGCCTCTCTCGGGCCAGCCGCACCTGCCAGTCCATGTATTTCAGTGAGGACTCCGCCCTCTCACAGACTCGTCACCCTGGTTATTGGCTTTGAAAATGTGTTACATCATTTATGCGATACAGGATAATTTATATTTGTACAGGTTATGTGTCCCTTACCAAAATGCTTGGGATCAAAAGTGAGGATTGGGGTGTTTTTTTGTTTTGTTTTGTTTATTTTGGAATACTTGTACTATATTTACTGGTTGAACATTCCAAATCCAAAATCTTTCAATGAGCATTTCCTTTGAGCATCATGTTGGCACTCAGAAAGTTTTGGATGTTGGAGCATCTGGGATTTGGGATGCTCAACGTGTAGCAGTGGACATTATAAAATACTATGTGTTACGTGACATCGTATGTGTATACCTTAAGTAGATGGAAAGATGGAGTCTCTCGCAGCCCCAGTTCTCCCCTTCACGGTACAAAACCCCTTGACTGGCTTCCTGTTTTCTAGCCCAGTCCCTCTGGCCCTTGCACACTGCTCCTGCACACGTTGCTTGTCCTGCTTCCTGTCTTGCGCCTGCCCGGGGCTCCCCGTACTCTCGATGCCCTCAGCCACTTCACTGGGCCACCTCCAGGCCCACCCTCAGATGGCAGGTGGACAGAACTAGGTCAGCACCTTTTTGGCCAGGGTTTGGTCATCTTCATTGTCCCGGGGCTGGGCTCCTTGGGCAGCCTGTGGGGCAGTGGAGGCACAGGCAGGGTCTCCCAGAGTGGCTGCCACTCTGCTGGGCAGAGACCCAGGCCCAACCCCAAGGATTCAGGCTTATTCCTGGGCTCTTTTCATTACATTTAGAAACAAAGAGCTTACACCAGGGTCCAAGGGTACTTGATGTGTTTTATGCATCTTTTATACATGATGTTTTTTCATCCCTTAAATGTGATTTTCCAAAGAATGAACTGTAGCCACAGCCAGGAGTCAGCGTTGTTACCCCAGATGGTCTTATGAACCACACAGGGCAGGTTTTTCTTAGACTCCATAGGTGTGACAGATTATACTCAGAGTAATCTGTAATCTTAGCAGCCAGAAATCATAGGTCACAGAATAGTAAACTTAATAGATGAGAAGTGTTAGTGAGATCGTTCTCTCTCAGGCTATTGTTGGCCTCCACACAAAATTCATGGGGTTGCTGAAAGTGGTTTAAAAGGTGCAAGATCTGTGCCTTAGATTGTGTTAGTTAATCTGCTCCTCTGAGCGGGGAATGATATTTCCTGGATACTTTTACTAGAAGGATGGAATTTCTCATTTGGTGAGACCATTAAGAGGAGGATGGGTGACTTGTTTGTGGAGCTCTTAGTAGTGGCCTCTTACCATTTGTTGATGTAGTGTAGGCCACCAGATTGTGGATCTGCGCGGTGCTTCTTCCC
Source organism: Indri indri (assembly GCA_004363605.1). Lineage (NCBI taxonomy): Eukaryota > Metazoa > Chordata > Mammalia > Primates > Indriidae > Indri > Indri indri. The sequence continues at coordinate 104,198 of RJWJ010001618.1, read as the reverse complement.
CATTAGTCAAAAGAGCACGTCCCCACCCGAAGAGATGCTTCCCCTCCGTGAGCACCTGTCCCGGCCTACCCAGGAACAGCTGTGCACCTCAGATAGGACGGTGCAGGAGCAGGGCCTGGTCGTGCACCAGCCTGCCTGGGCAGGGCCTCCAGGTGTTGTGCCTGCAGGCTGCCTGGGAGCCCCTCCCTTGTCTCTGAGACCCTCCTGCTGAGTACACCATGAATTTGAATGCTTCAGAAGTAGATCTTTAAAAACAGAAATGGCAGTCCTGCTGTGACTTTTTTTCTGGGAAATTAGCTTTGTGTTATGTCACTGTTTTTAAAAGTACATTTGTGGTTACTGTTTTTTCAGTAAGAATGAATGAACTAATTGAGTCTTGGTTTTCATTGTTGGTTGGAGGTAGGTGGTGACACTGGTTTTGTTTTCTATGAGTCTTGTTTTCTTTCATTGACAGAAAGAGCCCAGCCAGCCCGCGGAATGCAAACAGCAGTGAGGCGCGATGGCCCTGCTGCCGGTGGTCACCTCGCAAGCTGTCAGGACTCCAGGCCCACAGGCAGGGGCCTCGGTCCTGTCTGCACCATCCTGTCCACAGTGCTTATTACATCTAACTCGTTTTCAAGTGCATGATTTTCACTTTCACTTTTCCTTTTTCTTGATTATTTTGCTTAACTTGTACAGTGGCAACTGAAATGCATTTCAGAAATAGGAGGTTTAGTTCCGGCACCCTCTACGGCCTTGGCGCCTGCAGCTCTGGACTTTCCCAGGCCCTGCCCTTTGGGAGGATAGACCACATGGGGTGGAGCTGGGAGGTCACTCGGCTAAAGGGCTGAGGTCTGGTGATGTTCCAGGGCATCTAGAACCTCTTACCACTCCTGCAGTCGGACAGAGTGCCTCCCTTTCATTTGAAGAAACCCACACGCTATTTCCAGCCACTTAACCTGCTGAGTGTGAAAGCTGCTTCAACTGTTGTATTCTAATCATCTCAGAAGAGCTACGTAGAGTAAGGCCATGTTCTCCTTAGGATGTTATTTCCTCGCGTTTTATTTTTCTAGGGGTGGGGGTGGGGTTGTGGCGCACACCGACTCTGAGGCGAGCCCTGCAGGGTTGTCCTCGTATTTATTTATTCATCCATGCTGTGAGGACTTTGCGCTCACGCTGTCATTCATCCTTACAACTTTGGAACCATGTTGGTGACTCGAGCAGGAAGGTGTGCGGTCTCCTAGTGGGAGTGAGGCCTGTGTGGAAGAAATGATCCGCTTCCTGCTGCCGGAGGCAGGAGCTTGTTCTCATGACACGCAGACCACATGTTGCGGGCGAGGGGCGCGGTGCAGGCAGAGTGCCAGCGTTCCTCAGTCTTCCCTGGGCAAGGCTGCACTGCCCCGTACAGCCTTCCTTGAATGTAGCTTTCTCAGTGACTCCATTTCTGGGCCCCATCTTTCATCCTGTCTTCAAAGCCTTGGGTTTGGTGTGACTGGTTGGCAGTTGGTGTTGTGGGGTTTCCACGTGTGTGACAGTCCTTGGCAGCCAGGACCGCTGTGTCCACACTGTGACCAGGTATGTTAGGACAGTGCTCAGCCTTACCTTATAACACATTTGTAACTGAATATGTTGTTTTCAATTTGTACAGAATAGTTAGAATATTCTATTAAAGTTGTGAAACATGAAGCCAGCGCTGTGCTTTGTGAGAGAGTGATGGGGGAGAAGTGGGTGGGCGGGTGCCGTGGTCTGGTCCTCTCCGATGACTCACAGATGGGGCTACGCAGCCAGCTGGACTCTCTTGTCCGGCCCTAGGTGTTGGTAGATCCAGGATTTCCAGTCTTCTGGTTTTACGTTTTATTTCTGAGGCTTCGAAAGAACGTTTTTAGAAAGGGGCTGCGTGTAGGTGCCTGTCAGACCTGCAGTCTTCTCTGTGCAGGGTCCCTTCGCTGTGGAGTTGGGGGGCCCTCGGGCTGGCCCTTTGCTGCCATGGGAAAGACTTTGTTCCCACCCCTGGGGGGTTGGGTGGTCATCTCTCCAGAGTTTGTGGGGTTGTGCCTTGTAGATCCAGAAGATCTCCAGAGGGAAACTTCCTGCATGAAGCCCAGGTGTGATCTTCTCGGTGCTTTTCTGATGCCTCTGCCATCCTTAATGAGGAGGGAGGAGCTCCGTGCAGAAACACCTGCCGCACCAGCTCTTGGTGGCGACCCAGCCACAGTAGCGCTGCCTGCCTGAGACGAGATGGCACCCCAGAAAAGGCAGCCATGGAGTGGCTTACCGTCCATGAGGCCAGCCGGGTCCTGGCACCTCCAGCTCGCCCATGGCCCGCCTGCGTGGATGCCTTCTCCCTGGGAGTGGCAGGAAAGGAGAGGGCCCTGGTAGCCACGAGAAGGCGCAGAAATGGCCAGGCACCACCCAGCCTGTTGGAGCAGGTGCCATTCTACAGTGACCCGTCCTCAGCTCCAGAGACGACAGCCCTGCCTGGTGCCCCTGGAAGAGCCCTGCTCCCCAAGAGCTGTCCCTCACTGCCTTCCTGGGGTGGGCTGTTGGCTGAACTAGAGTTCAGTTTTGTGGAACGCTCTGTAAGTTCTCCAAATGCCATGTTCCCCTGGGGCATTTAAAATGAACCTGTATATAAAAATGTAGTTCACGAGTTATTTAAAGATCAGAAATAACTGCACAAAATGCTGTGCACGGGTACCTTGCAGGAAATTAATAGGAACACTTTCAGCACTGGGGGAAACCTGGTGGTCAGTGGGCCTGGGTCCCAGCTGTGCTGGAGGGCTGCTCTGAGTCTGGCCTGGCAGGGGCGCTCCCTCGGCCCTTGCCTGGCTGCTGACCACTGTCACCCGTGTGCGACGGGCCCACATCCACTCTTCCCACCTCACTGGGGAAGTGAGAGTCTGGGGGTTGGCTGTCCTCATCTCAGGTCGGTGAGAAGAGCCTGGTGGGACGGGCAGTGCTCCTCTCCCCAGTCCTGAGGTCCAGCTGCCACCACGACAGGACCCCCAGCCCTGCCTGCCCAGCCACTCCCTTGTTCCAACTTGCACCCTGGACAGCCTCATGCTGAGGTACGGGAGGGGGTTCAACGCCCAGGCCTCCCCTGCCGTTCCTGTCCTCCCTGTGGCCATTCATCTCATGCTACCGCCTCATGCCTCTCAGGGAAGTGAGAGGCTCACTCAAAGCCAGGACTGAGCTGGTCCTGGCGCGTGCCTGGAGTCCAGCTACTTGGGATGCTGAGGCAGAAGGATTGCTTGAGCCCAGGAATTCGAGAGACCAGACTGGGTAACACAGCCAGACCCTGTCTCAAAAAGTAAACAACCACCAGGACTGACTAAGGGCCCAGCTGGCCTTTGAGCTTTCTCCTGGGCCCAGGGAGGGAGGAATGGGGGTGCAGCCTGGCAGGTGGGTGGGAGGCCGGGCTTGGGGCCTGGCTCCCCTCGTGACTCCCAAACCCCTGCATGGTGGCTCCAGTGCTTCCCTCAGCTGCCAACAGTGAACTGGGTGGTGGCGGTGGCGGTGGCGGTGGCTGTACCTCAGCACTGGCTACACTCAGCAAGGTGAGGGTGAGAGGTGACCAGCGAGCCAGCCAGATGCTGGGCGGTCCCGTTACCTTGAAGCTCCAGAACCTGCCATAGGAGCCACAGAACAGCGCTGCCAGCCAGGGATCTGCGGGAGGGGCTGGCCAAGGAGCTGGGGGGTGGGGGGCTGGTGGATGGAGATGGGTGAGGGGAGGGAGGCCAAAGACAGGTACCCAGTGTCCACAAGTCACCTCACATGGGCGTAAGTGGTTGTGTGTAAGTGAAGCTCATTTTTCAAAAGTTCCCCAGAATGGGGTGATTCCACTTGAAATTGTGGTTTTCCTCTTGAGTCAGGAGCTGTATCCCCACCCAGTGCCCGGCACCCCCGACAGCTGCTTCCTCGGGCAGGGCTGGCCCCATCCGAGGTGCCTGGGGTTCGGCCCAGCGGCAGTGCGTCCCAGACTTGGCCAGTCTGCTCTTGTTGGCTTGAGGCCCCATTTATGTGGGACAAAGGCCTGACTCCCCATGAGGGCCCCACGTTCCAGGTCCAGGGCTTCCTGCCATCTCTACCATTCCTCAGAATGCCCCAGGCCTGTTACTGCCAGGATGGGAGTTGGCCCCCTAGGGGGGAAGGCAGAGCCAAGGGAGGGCAGCCTGCAGGGGTAGGTGGAGACCTTGGCCTCACTGGCTCACGAAAGGCACCCTTTGGGTAGCAGTGCTGACCTCCGACCTCCCTGGCTCAGCCTGGCCCTGACTTGCTTGGCCGTGAGTCCACGCTCAGGGCTGGGGACCTGGCGAGCAACAGGAGACTTGGGAGGTGGGCTGCAGAGGGGGTGCTGGGGGCAGGGGTGGGAGAAGTGACGATCCTGATGAGGCCACCTCCAGCCACAGCACCCTGAGGGAGCCCCTGGCTCCCTGCCAACTGACTGGACTTCGGCCCGTGCCTGGTAGCCCTTCAGAGCTGGTGACTTCCCAGCCTTCTTCCTCTGGAGGTAGACACCACCCCCCACCCCAACCTCAGGGAGCCATCTAGGGTGGGGGACCCAAGGGACCCCAGACCCAGCCATTTGGGCTCTCTCCACCAGGCAACACTGGCAAGCAGCAGCCCCACTGCGGGCCAGTCCCACTGGGCTTTCAGTCCCGCTGAATTGGATGACGTTTCCCAGGCACCGTGTGCACCTGGGCCCTTCCGCACTGGAGAGGCGCAGACCCTGAGGCTCAGAACAGAAGCCCTGCCCCAGGTCACATGGGCTGAGCACAGCCAGGGTCCCACCAGGCCATCAACCCTTGAGCCTCCCTGGGCCAGCAGGAGGGTGAGGCTGGGCACACCCTGCAGAGGCCAAGTCACCTTGGTGTGCCTGGGTGGAGGCCCCGCCTGCAGGCTGTCCGCACTGCCAGTCACTGGGCTGACTCAGCTCTCCAGGGGCGGCAGCCGGATGTTACTTTCCATGACAACCCAACAGGCCTGGCTGGGTCCAGGAGAAACGGGCAGCTGCTTCCAGGACACCACTGGGCAGACCCACACGGGCTCCTCCTGGGCTTCCTCGAGAAACCTGTGGTGTTGACCGTTTCCCAACCTCTCTGGGCCTCAGTTTCTGCTCCTAACATGGGGAGAGGCCTCACCTCCTCTCCAGACCCCAGACCCCTGTGCTGCTCACGTCAGTGTCTGTCCAGCCTGGAGCTGCTGCTGGTGCCTTGGCCAACAGGAGGGGGTGGGCAGCCTTGGGCACAGGTGCTGGGCCACCAGGGAGCCCTGAGAAGGGCTTTGGGCTTCCACTTACCCTGTTTCCTGCAGGGGCTGCCCTCCCCAAGGACTGGGACCCCAGACCTTTGCTGGGGGGGCCTTTGCTTATCTCTTCCAGCTTCTGGGGGTCCAGGTATTCCTTGGCAGTGGCCACATCACCCTGATCTCTGCCTCTGTCTTCCCTCAGCCGCCTCCTTTCCGTGTCTTCTCGGTCTCCTGTGAGGGAACATGCAAGGCACTTGGGTCCCACCTGGGTAGTCCAGGAACAGCTCCTCAGGGTCCTCACCTCAGTCACATCTTCTGCCAGTAAGGTGTGGTAGTCTTGTGCCACAAGAGGTCATATCTGCAGGTTTTGGGGATTAGGGCGTGGACATGTCTTTCTGTCAGCCCACAAAAGGAGCTTTCCAGGCAGACAGCGCGTGAAGAGGAGACGGCCACGCTGAGGCCCACGAGTAGCCAGAGGGATGGGCAGCCCCCTGGCGGGCAGAGAGGTGTGTGTGGAGGTAAGACTCTGGTTTTTGGCCATCAGGTTGGTTAAAACAGAAAACGAAAAAAAACAAACTGTACAGAGTGTCCATCGTTGTTCCTGCCACGGGGCAGTGGGCACCTGCAGCCTCAGGTGGGGCGTGGGTGGGCAGGACCCACCGTCGGGCCGTCTTCTCGGAGCCCCACACACGCGCGCCCCCTAACCCGGCAGTGTTTGCACACGTGCACGAAGGAAAAGCTGTGTGGACGCTCCCGCAGCGGTGCCTGTGGGGTCTCGACACGAGCCATCACGGGAGACGACGAGGCTGTGGCATGTCCCTCGGCAGTGAGGGGGACGGGCCCAGACACGCAGGAGACAGGCCCCTGTCCCTGCACACGTGGAGATTCACACGTAAAGGCACCTTTTAAATTGCGGTGAAGTACACATAACAGAAAATTTGCCAGCTTAGCCATTTTTAAGTGAAACAGTTCATCGGCCTTAAGCACTTTCATGCTGCTGTGCAGCCACTGCCACCGTCCATCTCCAGAACTTTCTCATCGTCCCAGACTGAAGCTCTGTCCCCATTAGGCACTACCTCCCCAGCCCCTGGCACTCCATTCCACTTTCTGTCTCTGGGTCTGAGGACACGGGGACCTCGTGGAACCCACTTACAGGAATGGTACCACGTACGTCCTTGCACGCCTGGCTGCTTTGCTGCGCAGTGTCCTTGCGGGTCATCCATGTTGTGGCTGCGTCAGACCCCCTTCTTTTGAAGGCTGGGTGATGGTGTGCTGCGTGGGCGACCGCTCTGTTTACCCACCCTTCTGTGACGCACGCTTGGCCACCCGCCTTCGCGAACACTCCTGTGAACGCGGGCGTACAGGGGTCCGCCTCGACCCTGCTTTTGGTTCTTTTTTTTTTTTTTTTTTTTTTTTGAGACAGAGTCTCACTGTGTTGCCCAGGCTAGAGTGCCATGGCGTCAGCCTAGCTCACAGCAACCTCAAAGTCCTGGGCTCAAGCGATCCTTCTGCCTCAGCCTCCTGAGAAGCTGGGACTACAGGCACATGCCACCATGCCCAGCTAATTTTTGTATGCATTTTCAGTTGTCCGATTAATTTCTTTCTATTTTTAGTAGAGACGGGGTCTCGCTCTTGCTCAGGCTGGTCTCGAACTCCTGAGCTCAGACAATCCGCCCGCCTCGGCCTCCCAGAGTGCTAGGATTACAGGCGTGAGCCACCGCGCCCGGCCTGCTTTCGGTTCTTTTGACACGAGAATGACAAGTGGAATTGCTGGATCACATGATCACCCTATCCTTACTTTTCAAGGAAATGTAAATGCATTTTTTAAAAGCGTGAAAGGGCCACACTGTATCCTGAGTGGCCCTGGTGGACGCATGAGAGATGAGCCCTCAGAACTTTGAAGTAATTTCAGCTGCTTTTTTACTTTTTATGTCAACAACTGACTACTAGTTTTGGTAATTTTTAAAGTAGAAAAGAACTAATAAAAATAGACTGACAGGGCCCCTTCCCTGTGCCCCCACCCGTCCCTGACCTGCTGAATAAGCTCAGGCTGGAGAGGGTGGGAGGCGGACGTACCTGCGACTCCAACCGCTGAGCGCCTTCTCTGCCCAGTCCCCCTCGCTCCCTTCCTGCATTTCGTTCCAACCTCTGGAGAGAGCCTGGTGAACCAGACTGCGGCGCCAGGAGGGCAGAGCTGGCTCCTCCTCTGAGACCCCCAGGCCTGGCTTACTTCACTCGGCACGATGTCCTGAGTCCATCCATGTGGTACATGCGGCCCCAGCTCCACAACCCCTGCAGGCTCCAAACACCCTGCGGAAACCAGGAACACACTTCCCTCCTTGGCCCCTGGTGAGTTCCTATTCATCCCTCAGTACCCTGCTCAGAGGGCCATGGTGGGTCTGGCCCCATCTCCCAACCCCTGCAGGCTCCAGGACCCCCCATTCAGCCCACACCGGCCTGACAGAGCCTGCCAGGGCCCCCCACGCCACTGCGCCCCTTGGCTCTGTGTTCCTGCCATCTACCCTAGGCTCACCCAGGGGCAGTGGGGCTCATGTTCTGTCTTATAGGCGAGCAGATGCAGTGTCCGCTAACTTCCGTTCCGTACAGAGAGTCGGGTCTCTGGGACAATGAGGTAGATGCTTTTTTAGCCATCTGTTCTCCAAATCATTTCTTGAGTGCCTAGGCAGGGCCCTGCAGGCCCTAAAGAATGAAACACTTGTCACTATTCCAGGAGGTGATAGTAATTTCTGAGCCAGGGTACTGAGGGATGAATAGGAGCTCACCAGGGGCCAAAGAGGGAAGGGGGTTCTGGGTTTCTCATTCAATCCCCAATGCCTTGTGAGGTGGGGTATGCCTGTCAGACTCCAGTGGAGGGGCTCAAGGAACCAGAGGCACAGAGGATACGACCCTGAGAGGCCACGGCCAGGCTGACTGCAAGTACCTGAAACCAGGTGCCTCCCCCCCTAGGCCTCTCACTTTACTCAGGCTTTGGCTGGGAGGAGACAGACTCAGGGCGGGCCTGAGTCATAGGCCCTGGTTCATGGGCCACGCCAGGCTCAGGTCAGGTGGTACCAGGGCGCCTCTCAGGTGCTGTGACTTGACAGCCTGGGCTTCCCCCCCCCCCCGCCCCAGGGTCTCACGGGAGCAGGGTCAGGGACCCAAGGCCCAGCAGTCATGTGGTTGGAGGGAGGCAGGCTTTAGAATGTACCCTGGCAATCTGAGAGGGCTTCCTGGGGGAAGCAGGGGAGCAGGGGCCCCTCTTGAGGAGGGGCTGTCCCTGAGCACAGGAAGAGGGCGGTATCGAGCCCCAGGCACCTAGGCCAGGCCCGATGACACACGGCAATCTCACAGGCTGGCCAGATGGCTGGGCTGGTCAGGCAAGTGCCTGGAGGGCTCAGCCTCGTCACCAAGTGGAAATGACCTCACTCGGGGAGTTTCGGAGAGGTGCCCACATTCCGCCCCAGCTGCCAACAGCCTCACACAGCTGGACAGGACAGCGGGTGGGTGGGTGTCCCAGGCCGGATGTTTGGGACCCAGACTGTCCGACCACTGCCTGCCTGGGAGTGGGGCCCCTTGGCTCAGGCTCCATGCAAATCCCAACGTGGCGCCTTGGACAAATATTAGTAAACTTGGCTTGGACTGACGCTGCCTGACGCCACCACCGTGAGGCACAGCCTGCCCCATTCTGGGAAGCAGCTGCCAGACGTTTCCTCTGGGCTCTTGGCTATCAAATGGCCCTGGGATCAGGGTCACCCCAAAAGCTCCTTGCCCAGGGTTCCTGTGCCAGTACATTGCTTCCTCATTATTCTCCCCCACCCCAGTCCCATCCTCCAGAGGGGACCCTCAGACAGGCTTGCTTGGGCAATGGGGACAGGGTCCCTCCTCGACAGTCACTGCACCTCTCTGAGCCACTGTTTCTGCAAATCTGGGGGATTGCGCAGCCCCAGGTGGGGCCAAAGGAGGTAAAGTCCCAAGTGAGGAAGGCCAAGGGAGGGCTCAGTGAGGGGGACAGCTGGAGTTGGGCCCAGTGGGGCCACTGGCGGCAGTGAGGGCCCATGGGGGACTCGGGACAGTCAATCAGCCTGGGGGTGGGAGGCAGGCGGGCATTCAGCTAGCTGCTGTGGCCCCAGCGCAGCATCTGTCTGTGAGCGACCTGCCAGGTGGTGCTTGGTCTCCTCCTAACCCTGCAGCCCCCTGACACCGTGGATCATTATTGCCCATGTCTATACAGAGGCTCTGGGGTCCTGAAGAAGTCCCACGCTGGTCCACCTGGTCCACTGCTGGCCGGGATGGGGAGCCAGCTCCCTTCAGCTCTCAGCCAGGTTCTTAACCAGGTTTGGCCAAGCAGGAGCCCAGATGTCTGGCAGCTGCCGAGGACCTGGCCAACCTGTGGATAAGGGGCCCTGGCCCCTGGGGCAGGGACTGTAGGTGGTGAAGCTGCCAGGGTCCCCTCCAGGGCCCTCACCTATTCCTACTAGCCCTGCTTTGACCTTGACCTTGTCTGTGAGGGCAGCAGCAGAGAGGGGGCTGGGCCTGGAACCAGGGCTCCCAGCTGCCACCAGTCAGAGCACCAGCCCTGGGCTGCAGGCTTCCCCGCCTCCCCTGGAGCAGCTGGGCTACCCCGCTAAGAGAGGCGGGGCTTGGGGAAGCGCCTCACCTGGCCTCACCTGTTCTCCCACTCAGCTTCCTCTGTTCCTCCCCAAGCCCTCTCCTCCCTAGACCTGTTCGCTCATCTGTGAAGTGGGGGCTAGAATACCCGCTTTGGGGTGCTCTCAGGGTTAGGACGTGGAGGCTGGGCACATGGACGCCAGCCGGCCCTTCGAGGTCTCCCTGGACCCCACAGGGTTCTCCATGCTGTCCTCTTGGCTCCGTGTTCTCACACGCTGGTACTGCTGTGCTCCTGAGGGCAAATGGGGCTCCCGTCCTCGGGGGTTCCAGCACCAGCCAGGCCTGCAGGCACCTAGGTGCTTAAACAATGCCTAGTGTCTGGGGTTTCCACTGACTGGACCCTGGGTGAGGGAGGCAAGCTGGTGGGCCTCAGGCAGCTTGCAGGCAGGGCGCTGGGCTCCCTCGAGCACTGACAGAGCACCTCACCCCGTTTCCTGGTCTCCCACTGCCCAGAGGAGCCTCTTCGCCTGGTCGCACTGCCCAGCAGCCCAGGACCCAGACAGGACAGCGCAGCCCTGTGGTGGCACAGTGGCTGGGGAAGGGACACCAGGGAGGGTCGGCATCTCTCCTGCAATCTCACCCAGCCTGACACTGCAATCCCCTCCCCCCAGCAATTGGTCTGCTGGGCTGGATGCCAGCTTTGACGGGGAGCTCATCACCTCTCCCCAGGGCCTCCCTGGCAGTGTCCTGAGGGGAGATCTCTACCCACCCTCTGGCCTGCTCCCTCCCTCCAGCCTCCCTGCAAGGACAGGTAGGCAGGGTGGCCAGGTTAACCTGCAGTCCCATGCTGGGGACAGCATCCTGGCACAGCCCATCTCTGCCCTTTCACACGAGGTGCCCTGGCCACACAGGTGGGACCGCTGCAGCTGCCACCGGGATGGCATCCACAGAAGCCTGGTCCTGGGCCCCGTGGGAACCCTAAGTGCCTCTCTGCTCACAGTGGCCGTCAAGGGCCAGGGTTCCGGGCTGGTCAGAGGGTAGGGGACTTGCCAGGCTTGTGGGAAGGGTGGGGTAGGGCTGGTCCCAGGACTGGGTTTGATGCTCTGGTGTTTCCATGTTGACATTTTTAATACTTTTTGAATCAAAGGACCCTCCTTTTCACTTTGCGCGGGCCTTGCAACGTGAGGCCGTCCTGGTTGGTTCTCACCCCAGCGGTGAGACCTCCTTGCATCTGGGGCGTAGCTGGCGCGGGACCCCCAGGGGTCCGCTTAGCTGCCCCTCACTCCCCCCCCCCCGCCCCCGGGAACCAGGGAGGAGCTGGCTTTCGCTTCCGCCACTATTAAACCCTTTAAAGGAAGACGGTATAAAACCGCCGGTCCGCCCGGCTGGCAGGCGATGACTCAGCCGCCCCCGCCGCCCCTCGGCCCCCAGGGCCTCCCTCCGCCCGGCTGTGCCTTCGCGGCCGGAGGACTCCGACCCCGTTCGGGACACCTGGAGGCCCAGGGAGCAGGGCGGGCTTCGCCTCCCTCACGCCACCTGCTCATCCCGCGCTGTCGTAGCCCTTCGCGTGCTACCTGACCTAGTAGGTCACTGTGCCTGTTCGCAGAGGGGGAAACCGAGGCTCAGAGCAGGGGAGGTCCATCCGGGCGCTGCCCGCGGGTGGCAAGATGGGCGATAAGGCGACTGGGGCAGGGCCCCTTCCGGAGAGGGTCTCTGAGTGCCCGGGGAGGGGACCCGAGGGCGATGGGACGCCCTGGGCTGGGAAGGTATGAGGGGCCCGGAGCGGCAGGGCTGGACCTCGGGGCGCCGCAGCGTGGGGTTCTGGACGCTGCGGTCTCCGCGCCCATGGGCGCTTCCCGGGGCTCCCAGCGTGAGTCACCACGGGCAGGGCCGGCGGAGCGCATTCCTACGGGAGCGCCTGCGAACCGAGGGGCCGGCGCCCCGGCGGTGGGGCCACGAGCCGCCCCCACGCAGGGCAGCGGGGGCAGCCGGGCAGGGGGCTGCAGACCTCGGACATGGAGGAGGGGCGCCCTCGAGAGCCCCGGGGGCGCAGCGGGACAGGGCGGGGCCCGGGGCCGGGGCGGAAGGGCCGGGGGCGGGGTGGGGCGGGGCGGGGCCACTATAAAGGCCGCGCCGGGTCCACGAGGCGCAGAGCCGGTGCTACCGCCGCCCGAGTGCCTTGGCTGCGTCCCGCGCCCGGCCGACATGAAGACCCACGGCGAGGTGCTACGCGAGGGCGAGCTGGAGAAGCGCAGCGACAGCCTGTTCCAGCTGTGGAAGAAGAAGCGCGGCGTGCTCACCCCCGATCGCCTGAGCCTGTTCCCCGCTGGCGCCGGCGCGCGCCCCAAGGAGCTGCGCTTCCACTCCATCCTCAAGGTGGACTGCGTGGAGCGCACGGGCAAGTACGTGTACTTCACCATCGTCACCACCGACCGCAAGGAGATCGACTTCCGCTGCGCGGGCGAGAGCTGCTGGAGCGCGGCCATCACGCTGGCGCTGATCGACTTCCAGAACCGCCGCGCGCTGCAGGACTTCCGCGGCCGCCAGGAGCGCGCCGCGCCCGCGCCACCCGGACCCCGCGCGTCCTAGCCCCGCACGGCCCGCGCCCGCCCTCGGCCCGGCCCGGGGAGGACGACCGGACTACCGCCGTCGGGAGAAGCCCTGCCTCGCCGGGAGACGCTTCCAGTGGGGACCTTGCGCCACGAAGTCGCGGCGCGTGGCCGGAGCCGTCTCTTGCTCCTTTGCGCCGGGGTCCCGGGACACTCAGGCTGGACGCCGGCCCGCTCCCCGCAAAGCCACACGCTGGACGAGTCCGGCCCGACGTCGCAGGGCCGCCCCAAGCAGGTGCCCGGGACGGCGGGAGCCCGGGCCGCCGCGCACCTGCCCACAGAGGAGGACCTTCCCGGGCGTGCGGAGCCTGGCCCCGCTGCGGGGGCGCGTTAAGTTATTGGACTATCTATGTATTTATTTTGATGGGTCTTTGTCATGACACCGTTTCGTCTTAATATTTTGTTTTTGCATCAATGTGTCCATTCCAAATAAATTACTTGAGGAGTTCCTTTTTCTACCATCTGCTGCGGTGCAGAGAGCTTCTTGCTGGGAGGGTTGAGGCTGGAATGGGGCAGCAGGGTGCCCGCCCTGGTCTGAAAGGCACTGGGTGGGATCTGGCTTTTAGTGAATGGCGTCCTCTAGGACAGGTCCACCCTCTCCTTTCGCAGCCGCCTCCCCAGAGGCCAGGAAGTGCCTGGGGCTCGGCCCTGGCTACCTTCCCCTCCCGGGTGTGTCCTGGGAAGGACAGGGCGGCCCGCAATGTTAGCTCTGGAATTCACTCACAAACGCCCCGTCCGAGCTGCTGCTGCATGTGCTTGGGGTGACCTTCTCCGACCACCCCTCCTGCCCACATAACACCTGTCCAGCCACGGGCCGGAAGGAGGCTCGGCCCTCCGGCTGTCTGCCCCCGCTGGAGCATGGCAGCTCGAGTCCGGCTGCCAGCCCTCCTGGCCAGGGCCCACAGCATGGGGCCAGCAGGGTGGGCGTTGTTCCTTGGGGAGTGGAAAGACTGGGCTGTTTTTAGTGGCAGGAAGCTGAGGTCCCTGAGCGACCAGGGACTGGCCCAGTGACGGTGGGGGTGGAGTGGAAGCCCTCTGCCGCTGCCTGAGCTACCTGGCCAGCTGGCTGCTTCTGCCTTCCCTGCCTGGCTGCATCCGTGTGTACAGGGATGGACCAAGACAGTTTGTGTCAGGGCTACCTGGCAGGCAGGACTCAGGAGGTTTGTCCCCCACGAGGGTCCGTTGGTGGAGAACAAGCCCAGGAGGTTAGAAGAGGGCTCAGGCCCTGATTCTGCCCTGTGAGGGGCCTTTGTTTCTGGATTGTTCTGGCTGGAGGGAGGAGGGTAGGGAGGTAGCAGCGAGGGGAGTGGAGCCCCAAACTGGGCCCTAGTCTCTGTCACTCAGCCTTGGCCCAGGAGGGGCCAACACAGGCTGGGGGCCTGCGGAGTCCTGGATGCCAGGTCCGGAGAGGAAACCTTCCCTGCAAGGAGTTTTCTCCCCAACACTATTTGTGGAACCTCTGTGCAAAGGGGACGGTCGCACGGTTCCCCCAAAGACAGTAGAGAAGACTCGTGACAGACCCTGCACTGGCCGGCCAAGGGCCCCTCCCACCCACGGCCTCGCTTGCAGCATGGCCGAGGCTCCAAGGTGAGAGCCGGTCCCTGGCAGGCTCCTGCAGAGGCCTGGCCTGGGCTGTGCTCTCGGCCGGGGTGGGTGCGTCTCAGCTCTCTGGGGCCACTTCCAGTTTGGGGTTCATGGGATGCTGAGGTTTGGGGATTCTGTCTTAATAACTTTTTAAGGAAGCCTGAGGGAGGAGGGGTGGCCTTCCTGGTCCCGGGGACATCTGCAGGCCCTGTCGAGGTTGTTCTCTCCAGATCAGTCACTCATTGGTCACTCGGTCACAGCAGCTGGGCTGGCCTCCCACCTACCGCCCCCTCCCTGGGGAACCCGGAGCTGGGGGTGGCATGAGGGAGGCGGCTGCACGGGGCCTGCCCTACAAATCGGCTCCAGGACAAAGAGGCCGAGAGAGGGAGACCAAGGAGGATGCCCCTTCGGGAGCCCGGGCCAGCGTCCCCGGTGCAGTCTGGGATGGGGCGTCGGGGCTTGCGTGCTCCGAGGCACGGTGAGGGCCTGTTCCCTAGATCTCCCCAGCCTCACTCCCCTGACCTTTTTTGTATTATTTATTTTCCCGGGAGCACAGATTCAAGTGGCCCTGAGTATCTAGAGCCCTGATCTCTCAAACCAAACACGCTCCCACTCTAGGGCAGGCGCCACTGCAGGCTGGGCGTGAGCGAGCGGGCCGTCTGCATGGCAGCAGGGGGACTCCTCCCTGTCCGCGGTGGTGGACTGGAGGTTGGACTAATGGCTGGGAACAAACGGGTGATTCTGTCTTACCCAGAGCCCTGGGGCCCAGCTGCAGCTGCCTCCTCCGGGAAGCCCTCCAGCCCCTGAGCTGCACCTCCCCCGTGAGAGACGAAGACAGACTCTGGGAGCTACAGAAATCAGGCCGGAAGAGTCCTAAGGGAGTTTATTGCCAGTCTGCGCTAGGTGTGGTGGTCACCAGACTTTGTCCCTCTTCCGGGGCGTGGGATCCCTCCAGATGATCAGGAGGAGGAGGAAGTTGACAGCGGCCTGCACGTGGCCGAAGATGGGGACACCGAAGCTGCGGTACATCAGGCCACCCAGGGTGGGCCCCAGCGTGCGGGTCAGCGGCTGCACAGAGGCGCAGAGGCCCAGCATGGTCCCTGGGGGGGGTATGGGGCACAGGAGTCAGGCCCTGGGCAGGTCCCTGGCAGGATGCCCACTTCCTGGACATAGCCTGGCCGTCCATCTCTCCTGACCCACCCCCACCTTCCAACCCGGCCCCCACATCGCGCGGCCTGCGTAGAACACACCCTGAAACGCCCCTGAGCGTCTCCACCTGCCTGCTCTGAGCCTCTGATCCTCCCTACCCTGGCCTTGGGAGCACAGCGCAGCTCCGGCTACCCCCAGTCTGCTCCCACGGGCGACCCAGCCATGCAGAGGGCTGCCACGGAGCTTCCCTGATGTGGGGCCGAGCCTCCTCCCTGCTCCAGAAAGTTCCCCAGTGAAGGAGGAGCCTGGGAATGGGGCCACAGGTCGTGGGCAGCAGGCCCCGCCCTCGAAGGCCTGCCAAGGGAGGTGGCATCTGGCCTGGGGCTGTCAGGAGCTGGCTCTCAGGGCCCTTTCCCAGGGCCCACACTGGCCGCTGAGGGCTGGTGAGGGGTCGGGTCTGCTGAAACACGGCGGGGCTCTGGGGCCAGGGTTTCAGGGTGGGCACGATCCCCCAGTGCCGCCTCTGCAGCCTCCTGGCCATCAGCCCCTCCTCCAGCCACTGGCCTGCAGCTCCCAGACACCCCCCACCTGAGCATGAGGGGCTCTCCATGCCCCTCTGGAGCTGTCCGCAGGGTGGACATGCACATGGACACCGCAGGAGGCTGCGGGCAGGAGGCTCTAAGCGAGGGGACCACCCCCAGAATTCAAGGTGGAAGGACGCCCTCTGCCTAATTCCTAGCCCCCTAAAAGTGCTGAGCTGTGACCCCAAGCCCAGAGGGGCTCCCCCAGGCCCCTCAGAGTTGGGGATTCCCAGCAGGTCACAGGACGAAGGCCTGGCAAGGTTCCACTGGGCTCAGGGCCTGGGGGGGCGGGGAGGGCTGGGGAGTGTAATTTAAGAGCAGCCTCCCCCCTCCCCCGCCCCTGCAGAACTACCGCCCCCTCTGCGGCGGTTCCCAGGCTGGGGCGGTTCCCAGGCTGAGGCTGGGAGCCCGGATGTGATGCTCCTCCCAAGCTGAGGGTGGTGCCCTGGGCACGACTGGCCTGCTCTACCTGAGGCTCCGGCGCACCTGTCCAGGCCTTGCTCCCCCACTCCGTGCCCCCAGCCCGGCCCAGCCCATTTGGAGACAGACCCTCGTCCTCAGTCCAGGAAGGCCTTGGAGGGCCCAGGGCAGCCCCTTCCCGCCCCTTCCCCCTCCCTTCCCATCTGGGCCTCTCGCCCTCCAACTCCCACCTGGGTGGGTGGGTGGACGGGGGTGCCAGGCCCCCTGAGCACCCTGGCCCTGTGGCTGGGGTGGCCTGGAAGAACCCCAAGTCCTTGGACCTCAGCCAGCCCCCGGAGCCTGAGCCGGTGTGTACCTGCAGTGCACCGGGGACCCCCAGTCTGGAAGGGGGACGCTCCTCAGCCTCAGGAAAGCAAGCTGTGGCCGAGAGGTGCCTGTCTGGGGGCGCCTGTGTCCTCCCCCAGGGGCCTAGGGGCTTCCTAAGGTGCACTCACTCACTCACTCACTCAGGAAGCACCTCAGGGAAGGGAACAGAAGCCCCAGGCCTTGGAGCCTGGCGGGCGCCACCCTCAGGTACCGTCCTGGCTGGCCCTCCCTCAGCTCTCTGGGCTGCTGGGCTGTGTTCCCAAGGGCCTCTGCAGGCGCCGTCTAAATCCACACCTCCGTACCCCTGTTCAGCTGGCCCCCGCCTGGAATACCAGCTTCCCATCCTCCCCGTTAGTGAAACCCTGCCTGTGGGTCACAGCCAAGCCAAACGCCGCCTCCAGGCAGCCCTCCTCCCACGGCCCTGCACCGGTCCACCACCCAGCCCGCCCGGCCCACCCACACTCCCTGGGCAGCTGGGCAGGCTGCCTGGAGGGAGGGCCCGGTCCCAGATGGGGAGCTCACCCGTGTCCGCAGCCGAGACAGCCTTGGTCAGCATGCTGTCGGTGACCACGTTGAGGGTGCAGAGGCTAAAGACCAGGCCGGGCACCAGCAGGCAGAAGTGGAAGACGTTGGACATCATGGCCTGGCACGGGGCAGGGAGCGGGGCCACGCTGAGCAGGGGCTGCACGGGGCCGGCGGGCTCCTCCCCGCAGCCCCGCCTGCTCCACCCACCCTGACCGCTGCCTGCTCGGCTGGCCCTGGCTGGGGTGGAGGGTTGAGGCTGGCCCCTTGCCAGCGTGGGACATGGCCTGAGGCGCCATGCCCGCGGCAGAGGTCAGGGGAGTGGGACCAGGACCCTTCCTTCGTGGGGGCAGCCAGTGGGGGCAGTGCTCACCATGGCCAGCCCCACCAGGACGAAGACCAGCACGCTGGCCCGGAGCAGCGCTTCCTCCGAGAGGCGGCTGCTCAGCCACCCGATGACCAGGCCCTGGGTCACCTAGTCCAGGGAGAGAGGGCGGAGGTGGGTGTGGGGGAGGCCTGGACCGCAGCCAGCCCTGCCGCAGCAGCCCCTCCTCAGAGAAGGCCCCGCACCATCTGCAGCCCTCGCCCGGACGGCGCCGAGGTCCCTGCAGGGTTGGGGTGCAAGGCCAGGCCCAAGCCGGGGAACCAGGGGTTCGGGCACGACTCAGACGGACAGGCCCGGCCCACGGGCCGCTCCCCACGTGGTCATCTCGCCTGCTGCACCCAGCAGGACGGGCCGGGACCACACTGGGGGCCGTGTGCTGGGGGCAGGCCCGGCCCTGCAGAACCACCGCACTTGGACCAATCCCTGTCTCCCTTCCTGCCAGGCACAATGAGACTGTGCCCGAAACGCGAATGCCCTTTAAAACAATCCTACTTTGACACGTGCTTCCTCTTTGGGTTTTCTGGAGTTTTTAAACGTTTTTTAGAGGAAGATCTATTTGACGAGTCGCAGTGGTGCAACACATCTAAGAGGAGATCACGTCTGGGACTCAGCATTTACCGCAAACACCGAGACCCACGTCCACTCGCCCCCTAAAGTACCCTGGCTTCTGCAGGGCCCCTGCTCAGACCCACCCGGCCGTCCCTGCAGACCACCTTTCCCCACCTGTCCCGCCTGTCCCCTCACTGGCTCCCTGTAGCAAGGGGCCCTGCCCCCGGGAGTTGCCCCAGCTAAACTGCACCCTCGCTGCTCTAAAGACCCTTCCTTCTCCTCCCCCGACTTGTGACCCCGACCCACCACGGGTGTGCCGGGTGGGGGCGCACCTGCCCCAGTGGAAGGGAGCTCCGTCCCTGCAGGGCCTGGGCACGCAGTGCCTCGGGCCCTCTGAATGGCTAGCTCAGGGCTCCCGCAGGAGGCCTTCAGGGAACAGGGTCTACAAGCCCGCCAGGACCCTCCCCCTCAGCTCAGGACCCATGTGTCCTGCAAGGTGTCCCCAGGGTGTCGGTCACCACCCCAAGCCCCTCTCAGGTAGCATCACCACTGCAGCCCAGGCAGGCTCAACCCCCTCCCCCACCCTAGGTCAGAGGCTGCCAGCGTCGTCCCAGGGGTCTGGAGGGTCTGCAGACTTCAACCAGGGTCAGTGGCTGGGAGCGCCTTGTTCAGAGCCATGCCCGCGTCTGGCAACAGATTATTGTTGTTGTTGTTTTTCTGTTTATCTCTTTTTTCCCACCAGGGCGGCCACTCCAGGCCCACAGAGCAGAGGCCACCTCCGCCCACGGTGGGGGGCCCTTCCCAGGAGCGGCTATTTTAGCACCAGGGCCTGAGGCGCCAGGAATGCCACACACTTCCGGAGAGGTTGGGAGCACCCCCGGGGCCCCCATCCCAAAATAGCCCCTCCTGCACTCCGGCTGTCAGGGTCCTGGGCGGCGGCACGTTGCCACCTGTCCCCGCCACCACAGGGGCTGGCCCAGCTGCCCAGGAGGAGCTGGGCCTGGGCTGGGAGCTGGGCCTGGGGCTGGCAGACAGGACGCTGGCCCCACCGGAGCCTCCAGAGGCCTCCTGCAGCGACAGCGCGACCTCAGAGCACCAGCTCTCCCTGCTGCGGAGCCTGCGGAGGTGCCTGGCCCTGTTCTAGGCACATTGCCATGTTAGGTCGCGTGATCCACCTGACGGCCCCGTGAGGCGGGCAGGGTAGCCAGCTGCGCAGGACAGGTGAGAAGGGAGACTCGGAGGGTTTGGGAAACTTGCTCTGGTCACACGGCTGGCAGGCAGGAGGGCGGACGCAGACCCCAGCTGGCTGCCCACTGGAGGCCAGAGGCCACCATCTTCACAATGTGCCCCCACTGCTGGGGGCTGCCCTCCCGCCCTGTCCTGTCCCTGCCGGGCACGCGGATGTGCGCATGAGGTGGGTGCCCGTGGAGCCCTGACCTGCTGCCCAACAGGAGGCCGAGGGCTCACCAGGCTTCACTGGAACACACCTCCCCTCTCGGACAGGATCTCCAGGCGACAGGTGGGCCCTGGGTGTGCCGGCTTGGGGCTGGGCAGGGGCCTGAGTGCAGCCCCAGGCGTGGGGGCCGAGGCCACGGGCAGGGGGAGCTGCAGTGAGGTACGGCAACACTTCCAGCTTCAAGGAGGGACGGGGGGTCGAGGCTCGCAGGGAGGCAGAGGAGGGGCAGGAGGGGCCTGGAAGCCCTTGTGCAGTGACCCAGGGAGGTCGGAGAACAGCACGGACACCGCTGGGAACCCCGTGCACTGGCGCCCACTCACCATCTGCAGGACCCCAAAGAAGGACATGAGGTAGCCGGCCTGGGCGGCCTCCAGCTTGAAGAAGTCCATGGAGATGATGGAAAACATGATCATGAAGAGCCCTGGGCGGAGACGGCAGTCAGGGGTGCAAGTCACCCCCCCCCCCGCCACAGCGCCCGCCCCCTCCCTCCTCGCTGGGTGGGCACCCCCGGCCTGGCCAGTGCCTGGTTCGGGGAGGGGCACGTGGCCAAGGAGACCTTTCCCGGGGATCCTGTCGGACCCCTGCAGAAAGCCGCTCCCCTGGGGACCGCTAAGTTGTGGGCTGAGCAGGAAGGGGCCGCAGGCGGACCAAGCTGACCACACGGGCAGATCTGCCCCAGACCCACCCAGGCCCTCTGCGCTATGAGCCCTCAAAGCCCCCATTACTGAAGCTGGTGACTTGGGTGGGCTGGGGGCACAGAGGGTGGGGGCGGCACCCCCAGCCCCGTGGCCCTCGCTGAACGTTGCACGAGGCGGATGGGGGTTAACCCCTTTGGCACCCGAGGAGCTCTGCAAGTGGTGTCACTAGTTTCTTTGTCCCGCTTCCCGGTGTCCCAGCTGGACGGTCCCAGACAGGGCCTCTGAGGGCCATGGTCACTGCCAGCCACGCCCGTGGTCGGTGGTGCCCTGGTGTCCACTGAGAGGGCCTGGGGCTGCCTGTCCCTTCACCGGGTGGCCGG
This sequence comes from Indri indri, assembly GCA_004363605.1. Classification (NCBI taxonomy): domain Eukaryota; kingdom Metazoa; phylum Chordata; class Mammalia; order Primates; family Indriidae; genus Indri; species Indri indri. The sequence goes on along the minus strand of RJWJ010001618.1, from coordinate 83,725 downwards.
GACGAGCGAGTGGCCAGAGGCTTGCTGTCGTTGCGCTCGGGTAGTCCCAAGAGGACTTGGGAGCCGCAGAGCAGGGCGGTCGGAATGAAAGGTAAAGGGGCTCTGCACGCAGGGACCCTCCCGTGGCTCCCCGAGGGCCGTGACTAGAGGGGCCGGAGGGGAGCGGGAGGCACTGCTTCTGCCCTCCTCCTCCTCCTCCTCCTCCTCCTTGCCCCACGCCCCTTCTGCCTGAACCTCGGCCACGCCTGAGTCCCCTGGCTGGGACTCGGTGCGGGCGGGTGTGGGGCGCGGGACGCAGGAACTGCTCGCTGAGCTGGCCCTGCGTGCCTGGGGCCGGCCGTTGGGACTCACCTGAAGGGAAGCCGGAGACCACTTTGACCAGGAAGACCCGCAGGACACCGGGCAGCAGCAGCAGGCGGGCGATGGCCTTCAGGTCAAACACGCTGGCCTGGGAGCCGCCTGGCCACCCGAGAGGCCAGTCAGACCCCTTGGAGGCCTTTAACCTGGCGTCCCGGGGCCGCGGCTGCAGCCTCCCGCCCCAGGCCCACGGCCAGGCAGATGCCCTGGTGCCCACGCCGGCTCCTGCCTCTGGCTTTGGGGCCAGCAGAGGGAATGGGAGCTGACAACACTCCCAGAGCCCCTCCCCTGCCCCCCGGGTGGGCACCGAGCAGCTCATCACACTGCCCAGGGCCCTGGGGACCCCTGATCCCGGAGGCGCTCAGGAGAGCCTGGGTGCGGAGTGGTGGAGGCCCTCGACCCCCAACCCACGCGGCCTGGCAGCTGCTCCTAGGTGGCCTCAAGTCACCGCCAGGCTCTGACCCACCGGACACTTTCAAGCTCTCACCTGTGTCGTGGGCCTCCCAGTGGGCTCAGTGGGTTCCCTGCCCCACCTCCCCTCCCGCCTCCCTGGCTGGCCCGTCCCTGTGCAGGTCTGGCCCGTGCCCCAGCCCCGCCGCTGGACTGTCTGGGTCACCCCATCACAGCCTCGTCCCAGAACGTCCCTGGGGCGGTTTCTCTCCATCCTAGACTGGCTCCTAGTCCCTGGGCAAAGAGCTGGGGGTCCAGCTGTGTGCCAGGCCCATGGGGCTGGGGCTCGGCCAGTGCCACCGCAGAAGGGACCCCTCTGAGGAGCCCCGACCTCTCCTGGTGGGGCTGGCCCGGCCTGCCCTCTGACCCCCATGCGCCGCTCGCCCAGAGCTGGACTGTGCACCCGCACATCAACCTGGACACGCTGAGCCTTGGGGCCCACCCACCCTGCGATCCCTCCTGGTCCTCCCTGGCCGCAGGCCTCAGGCTGTCTGATGCCACACTGCTCGGCGGTGTGAGCCTCCAAACTATCCTCCACGCCCCTCAGCAGGCCTGGCTGGTGGCGGGAGGAGCATGTGCCTCCTGCTGGCCCGGTACCAGTGGCGCTTACCTGGCGGCGTAGCCTGGGTGTCAGCACTGGTGCGCTTGGTGCTGGCGGGGATGCAGGTGGCACTGAGGCCAGCTCCCAGGAGGCTGGTCATGAACGCCACAACAGCTGGGCACTCAATCCTGGGGACAACAGCCTTGGCTGCTCAGGGTGCCGGTCCCAGGGCGCAGGTTCCCCCAGCAGCACCCCGACCTGCCCTCTGGTCACGCTGAGCCTCAATGGCTGAAAACAGCTCCAATTTGACTGCCCAGGTCCCCACAGCCTGCCACACTCGGTGACAGAGGAAGGAAGGACAGAGCATGGCCTGAAATCCCTTCCTCTCAGCAGCTGAGCAAACTCCTATACATCCTGCAACGGCCCTTCTTGGTGTGGCCCTGGCCCTCCTTCCCAGATGGGACACCATCTCTGGGCCCTGGGTCTCAGAAGGGCTTACTTTACCAGATGGCCAGAATCTGGCCCCCGAGGGCAGGGGGGCCTGCGTTGGCCCAGCGGTGAAACTCGGTGACCATTAGATGACAGAACAAATGTGTGAGTTCACGTGCACAGTGCAGATCCTGCCCCGGACCTTGCCGGAGTCCCCAAGTCTGCCCTGGTCAGGGCCTCAGGGCATAGACAAGTGCGGGTCAGAGTCCTGGCCAGCACAGCTGCCTGTGCCCCCTCCAAAGAGTTCAAGACAGGACCTCTTCCACGCCCCCCTTCACAGCCACGCATGTTCGCGCACACGCGCGTGTGCACACAGGCTCTGCCAGAGCCCTGGCAGACGCACAGGCAGGCAGGGCCTCGGTTCCAGCTGACGCAGGGGCGCTGGCAGGCTGCAGCGAGGCCAGGCCTCAGCCACCCGCCGCCTCTTGGACTGGGACCAGGGGCTCACACTGGGTAGCGGTGTGGCTGCACGTGGCCACACGCATGCGCTGCCAGGATGCTGGATATTCGGGCGTGTGAAAGGCCCTTCCTTTGGCCAGCAGGCAGGAGAGGCAGAGGGCACTGGGTCCCAGAGTGAGGTTCTGCTGTGGTCCCCGGGAAGGGACGAGGCTGGGTGCAGCCCCTCCTCCAACTGGCACGAGTGGATGTTCGATGTGAGGAGGGACACCCCAGCCCGAGTGGCTAGTCCCAGAGAGAAGGGCCCTTTCTCCAGGACTCTGGCCTTGAGGCCCACACGTCACTGCCTGGGGCCTGGCTGGGCAGGGACAAACCTGCTTTCTTCACCAGATGCCCCAGAAACGCACAGGACAGAGGCGGCCACTCAGGTGGCTGCTGTGCCTTGCATGGTGGCCAGCAAACCAAAGGCCAGGGCTGCCCTGGGGAACAACAGAGCCTGGGGTCAGGGGGCCCTAGGGACCCTGGGAGGTCAGGGGAGGCCCTGGGGGAGGCCGGGCCATCCTCCTCTTCTCTGCTTGGAGCTCTTGCCGTCTTCCCGGGATGGGACCAGAGAGGAGGTGGCATGGGGAGGATCTAATGACGGCTGTCGGCTCATTCGACACCTATTTTTATTGACGGAGCCGCGGCTAGGAAGGCACGGGTGGCTTAGCTTGTCTCGTCCACGCCTCCTTCTTTTGGCCAAGTGGACAGACGGACGCACGGATGCTGCTGAAAGGACCCTGGGCACGACTGGAGGGACATCTCTGGCCACCTTGCTGGGTGACCTCATTCCCTCATGTGCAAATGAAGCCTGGGCTCACGGCTGCCCCCTCCTGGCCCAGGGAGGCCTTTGGAAGCGGCGGCCTGCTTCCCGGGCTGGCTGAACAGCAGCGACCACAGCGCTGCCTCCCGCCCAATCCCCAGCTGGGTGCCCCCGTCATCATCTCTGCCTGCCTCCTGTCTAACTCCAAAGTGACAAGTCCCCACCAAGCTGGTCACCCTCCCCCCTTGCTCTGAGGCTCTGAGAGGGGACAGCAGGCACTGAGGTCCCCTGCCGCTGGGGACTAACCCATGGTGTGCAAGGCCTTTTGGGCTGTGCCCCCTTCTTGTCCACCCTGGAGGACAGTCTGGATCAGCTGCGACCTGGCTTTACGTGACACCTGGCTCACAGGGGTGGGCAGGGACCCAGAGAGTCACTGGATGTCCAGCCTAAGGCCGGGGAAAAGCCATCTGCCCACCCCCTCTGTGCCCCACGACACCGTGGCCAGAACCACGTCTGGAAATGAAGACCTTGGGGGGGGGGCCACTCCTGACTCAGCTTCCCCCTGGTGTCCAGGGCCCCCCAAGAAGGTCCTAAAGCCCTCTCTGGCCTAACCCCTCAACCCCGGTCCACCACACAGCCTCCAACCAGACCACAAGCTCCTTCCTGCCCCGGGGCCTTTGCACGGGCTTGTCCCTTGGCCTGAACACGGTCTGGCCCAGCTGTTCCTTCCACAGTGAGGCCTTCTCACCTCCCAGGCCCGCCCCGCCCTAGCCACTACTCTCAGCCACTGTGCGGTCCCCGCTTCCCAGCCTCAGCACGCCCAGGTTCTCTCTCTCCTGGGAGGTGGAGGCCCTCTGGGGTGATTACATCCGGCCGTCCCACGTCACAGGCCGCCTGGCTGGCCTCTGTGAGTCACTCCAGTTCCTGAGGCTGTCCAGGGCAGCCCTGAATGTCTACTCAGTAGCTTCCAGGGAGCCGTCAGTGCCGGCGGTGGGGGCAGGGTAAGGGCTGCCACCGGCTCTCTCGGGCTGAGGCCCGGGTGCCTCTGCGAGCCCTGGGGGCCTGCGTTCCCACCACAGGGGCCGGAGAAGGTTCACGGAAATTTCTGCTGACTGACTGAGGGCTCCATGGGGGCAAATGGGGAGCCAGAGCTGGACCACCCACGGGCCAGCTAGTGCCCGGGAGGGCCAGCAGGGGACGCTCGCGTCTCAGGAGGTGCCCTGGCCACTGGCCCTGTGACTGGATGGCCCCAGCCCAGCAACCAATCTCCCAGCAGGCTGGTGGTGTCCACTCGAATCCAGGTCCCTTTGGTGGGGGGAAGAGAGCTCCAGGGGGCCAAGAGCCAGGAGTCCTTGCTGTGGGCCCAGCTGTGCCTGTGGCTTGCCGTGTGGCCGCAGCTGGGCCAGCCTAACCCCTAAGCCCGGAGGTGGGGCTGGGTCTCCTCCAGCGCCCAGTGTGAGGGCCTGGGGACCCCCTGCGTGGGCCGCCTGCTTGGAGGCTCACTTGCCTCTCTCCAGCAGGGTCACCACTGGGGCTCAGTGGTCCTCACCCCATGCCACCTGCTGCCATAGCGCGGAGGCACCATGGACCATGCGTCAGTGAACAAGTATGGCTGTGTACCAATAACCTTCACTGACAAACACAGGCAGCAGCCTGCACTGGCCCGAGGGCCACAGTCTGCCAGTCCCCGTTCATGAGGTTACCTCCCAGGCTAACAGCTGGACACACTGACATACAGCCTGGGCCTTCCCTGACCCTGGAGCCCTCATCACTGACCTTGGACGTCTGATGGCACCTCACACCCCACACACCTGGCACTGGACTCCTGGCCACCCCCAACTCCGGCAAACTACTCAACCCGCAGAGGCCCCGTCTCGGTGGCTGCGTGGCCATCCCCCCCGGCTGCTCAAGCTGGAAACCCTGGGGTCCTCCTGACTCCCCTCCGCCCTGCACGCCCCACCATCCTCAGCAAGTCCTGTTGGCTTCCCCTCCAGGACGGACCCCTCCCTAGGCCTGGGCTCCACGTCCACACAGCCCCCAACCTGCCCCTGCCCCGAGAGCTCACTCCACACCACAGGCCCCTTGTCACAAATGTCCCTGCAGCCCCATCAGCTTTGCTCAGCACTCGGCGGTAGCCCTGGCACACTCGGGCAGAGGCTGAGCCCTGCTGGCCCGCACCCCCCCCCCACATGCGTCGCTGGGAGCTGTGTCCACCAGAGAAGGTAACCCCCGAGGGGCTGGGCGCTGTGGTGCCCGACGTGCCCAGACTGGAGTTGGGTGAGGGGCTCGGTAGCCGTGGCTTCTCCCCAGTCCCTCCCCAGGCTGTGAGGTCCTGGGCTCAGGGCACAGTCCCAGAGCGCCCAGCCCTCCCCAGGCAGCCAGGTCTCCCAGCTCTGGGCTCCAGGGGCTGGGCCCAAACCAGTTAGTCCACTGCCTGCCCCAGGCCCTGAGGGCCAAGTCACTTCCTCCTCCCTCCTGCACCGGTGGGTGTGGGGCACAACCGGAGCCTTTTAGGGGACAGGGGTGGGGGGGGCGGGGCGGGCAGGGGGCAGACGCCAGGGAGCACCCTCACCACGCCTCGGTTTCTGTCGAGGAAGGGGAAGGCCGGGCTGTGCGAGAGCAGCTGCCCCAGGCTTCTGCCCCAGGCTAAGCCAGGAGCCTGCGCAGCTGCAGGAGCTGGGGCGACAGATGGAGTTGCCCTCGCCGTGGCCATCCGGGTTCTGGAGCCTGCCTCCCCGGCCTCCCTGACCTCCCCGTGAGGACAGGGTGGGGACCACAGGCCAGGCCACCACGGGGCAGCTGTGCGGACCCTGCCCCATCCGGGCGGGATGAAGGCAGCAGGGGGGGCCACAAGGTCACTCACAGGCCCTCCCCTGTCCCCGCCATGCTCGGCAGCGAGCCACAGCGGCTGGAGGGTCAGCCTAGGCCCCCGGCTCCTCCAGCTCCCTGTGCAGCCCCCAGCCCTGGGCCCCGGGCGGGACTGGGAGCTATGGGGAGAGCCGCATGCTCTCGGGGGCCTCGGCTCCCACCCACCAAAGATGTCGGGCTCTGCCTCGGTACATGTCAACGTCAGGCTGAAAGCCCCTCAGAACCTGGGATGAAAACGGGCAAAGAAGCTGAAGGAATGTTCTGGAAGGTGTGGGCAGGGGTAGAGGCCATCTGGAGGGCTGCTGGGAGGGGAGGGAAGTGAGTGGTGGCTTCGGCCAGCAGCTGGGCAAGGCGAGGGCAGCCTAGGACAGGAGGGCCGTGTGGCCGGGCAGGCGGGGACGCTGCTCACCATGCCGCGTGCCAGACCCGCCCGCATCCCCGTGGGAGAGCGAGGGCCAGTTCCCGGCGAGGAGACCCCCCGCGCCCGCCTGCCGGGGCTGCAGAGTCCCTGTGGGTGGGGTGGCATGGGGGTCCTGCTGGCGCCCATCCTCATTCCTCCTCCTCGCTCTAGCCACTCGCTGCCCCCAAATCTCCGCAGGCTGAGCTGTCCCTGAGACCCCAGCCTCCCTCCAGGGACCTCGCCTCTCCTGTCCTCGTCCTTGTCCTTCCCATGGGCTCCTCCCGCCCTGAACCCACCCGGACCCCGTCTGCATCTCCCCCACCCAGCCCCATCTACCGCACCTGGCGGCCCCTGGCTCGCTTCAGGCCGCCACAGAGGCCGCTGTCATCCAGGGCTGGAGTGAACCCCCCTAACAGAGCCGAGGTTACTGGGGGGCTCCTGGCCTACCAGGCAGGCAGTTCAGGTGCGGCGGGTCCCGGCCCTCCAGGAACCACACGGCCCAGCCCCTTCCCTTCTCCCCACCAAGCAGCCCCGCTGCCTCCCGGCCTGCCCCGCCAGGGTCCCCAGCCCGGCCACTCACCCGAACTCGGTGCTCAGGGTCCCGCCGAGCAGGGAGCCTAGGATGAGGCCGATGCCAAAGCAGAGGCCGAGCCGGCCCAGGGCTGCGGGCCGCTCCTGTGGCTCAGACAGGTCGGTGATGACCATCTGGGCGGCTGGGGATGAACAGGGACTGAGGGTGCGGGATCCTGGCTGACCCCTCGCTGAACCAGGTGCTGCCCCCGGCCGGGCCCTACCCTCCATCGCCCCTCCACCCTCAACATAACCACCCCGGGCCCCAGCCCGGCAGCGCCCCCATGGACCTCGAGCCGGGCCCCTCCCTTCCGAGCCCACCCGGCCCTCCCTGGCCCTACCTGGCAGCGTGTGCATGAGCGCGCCGGGCAGGCGTGAGGCGAAGAGCAGGAAGGTGCCAGGCAGGGCCGGGCTGCAGGAGGCCGCCAGGAGCAGGTAGAGCGCCGAGGACGCCAGGAAGGAGAGCGTGAGCGCCGCCCGCGCACCGCGCTGGTCTGCGAACCTGGGGGCCGTGGGGCGCGTCAGCCCCTCGCAGCCGCAGTCGGGTCTCCCTAAGCTGGGTCCCCTCAAGGAAGGCCCCCCCAAGGGAGGCTGGGGTGCGAGGGAGTGGGGCCTGGGCCTGTTTCCCCGTCATGTGGGCCCAGTGTGGCAGCGAGCTGGGGCGGTCCGATCTGGGACAGTCCCACTCCGTGTAAAAATAAATGATGGAATCCTACGGACCAAGGGGACCGCCTGCGTTTTAGGGACTTTCACGGAAAGCGTTTCCCAGGTTGGGTCTGATCAGCCAGTGTCCTTCTCCCGAGTGTTCCGGCTCGGAGAAACCCTCCGAGACCCCGCTGGCCCTGCCTGCAGAACCCTTCTTTTCTGCTTAAACGTTTCTCCGAAGGTCGGACTCTGACCCGTCGCCCTTGCTGCTCCGTCTGCTGTGGTTTGTGGGAGGATGTCCTAGCGTCTCCGCAGCATGGAGACCAGGCGTCCCTGGAGCTCCCGCCTGGGTCCCAGTGGGCACTGGGCCCCAGAATCACCTTTTCAATCCAAGTTGGCGGTGGGATGCCCAGCTTGGTGGCTGGGCATTACTGCTCCCAGCTGTTCGCCAATTAACCCCCACTCTGGCCACAACCAGTTGGCGGAAGGCACAGGCTGGGATGCCCTGGAGCCAGCTAGGGCCAAAGCTCCTGGGCAGCTCACCCTAGAGGTGGCCAGCGTGAGGTTAGGACCCAGTCTGTCACCTCTGAGGGGCAGGCCTGAGTCATCGTGGGGTCAGGGCCCCCCACATCCTCTACCTACTGTACCTGCCAAACACAGGCCCACCGAGCAGCTGAAGCACGCCAAAGGTCGTTTGCTGGTAGCCGAAGACGACAGAATCCAGGCCCAGCCTCCGCGACAGATACTGAAACACAGGAGGGAACCCATGGAGAGGGTCTGGGGGGGACCCTAGGCCTGGGATCTGGGGTCCCAGGATGGGCAGGGGGTGGAGGGAACAGAGGGCCTGGGCTCTGATGACTCCACAGAGCCACCTGAGCTCTTACGTGGGGGCGGCAGTGGCCTCTAGGGACAGCAGCCCTCGGCGAGGGCAGCCGCTGGCCCTCCTTCCCCTCTTCGAGGTGCACCTCGGACGCAGCGCCTGCCCCCACCATCTTGTCTGCATTCACTCAGAGCTTTGCAGGGGTGACGGTAGCTCCTGAAGAGCGAGATTGTCCCAAAGCCACTTAGTGACCGTGGCCGGCTGCCCAGCTGGACACAGTCCACTCTGCAAGACCCCCAGCCCCTCAGGGAGGAACAGGTCCCTGACGGTGTCCCTCCAGGGCACCTGACGAGTCCCTGGGACCCCAGGGCCCCCACCTCTCCTGCCCTAATTCTCTGTGACTTCAATGCCCCTGTAGCTGCTCCTGCCCCTCCCTCCAATGATCCCGCTTAATATGGGATGGATTGTGTCTCCCCACAGTTCATGTGTTGGGGTCCTCAGCCCTAGTTCCTCCTACCTTCTTAAGAAATAGGATCTTTTCAGAGACAGTCAAGCCAAACTAAGGACATGAGCGTGGCCTGTGTTCTTATTAGGAGGGGAGTTTTGGACACAGATGCACACAGAAGGGTGACAGTGTGAAACACACCTGAAGCTGGGGACAGAGATGGGAGCGACATGGCCACAAGCCAAGGGCCATCTGGGCTGCGGGGAGCTGGGGCGAGAAGGATGGTCCCCTGCAGGTTTCGAGGCAGCGAGGCCCTGCTGACACCTCCAGAGCTCTGAGACGACAAACTTCTGCTCGAAGCCCCCTAGTCTCTGGCACTTTGTAACAGCAGCGCCATCTCTGACCCCGGGCTCTCCCTAAGTGCAGGCTTGAGACCCCTCCCCGTGGCTCCAGTCCTGAGGGCTGTCAGCGATGCCCTGTGCCCCCTGCCTCCTCTTCCTTCAGCTCCGTCCCTCAGGCTGGAGGGTCTCTCCTCTGCCTGTGAACTGACGGGCTCATGACGCCCCATCGCCCTGGTAACCCCTGCTTCCTCCTTCCCTCCCCTTCCACCCCTGCTGCTGTGAGGAAGCCCAACTCCCCACCCCCACACCTGCCCGCCTGCCTGCCCTCGCCCACCTGAGTCACCCTCCCCAAGGACGGGACTCCCAAAGCTCCTCTCCCCCTTTCTCTCCATGGTGCCTCCTGGGGCTGCCCTGGAGCCTGCACTCTCCTCTCGTGTCTCCCGCCTTCTCTCGACCCCTCCCCTCCAGCTGCCCCCACAGCCGTCCGCCCCCCTTCCCACTCTCATGCCCCCCAAGCAGGCCTGGGCCTCGCCCTCCACGAGGTCACCGCTGACCTCCACGCCGCGACCTCCAGTGGTCAGCTCCAGCTCCAGCGCGCCTCCCCCTCGAGTGGCACCTGCCTCGCCAGCTCCCTCCCTCCTCCGTGACCCTCTTTTGTCCTGGGTCTCCCGGCCCTTCTTGGCTGCCACCGCATGTTCCTCCTGCTGACCCGGCCTTCAAGCCTCCCTTCGCTCTGGGGGAGCTCACCCTGTAACCATCCCCCCATCCCCGCGCTGCAGAGTCTCAGAGCGGCCCGGACCCAGGACCTTGCTCCTGAACTGCGGTGCGCTGGGCGTCTAAGATCATCCCAACTCGCTGTGTCCTGAACTGGGCTCCCGTCTCCCGCCTGCCACTGCCCCCTGTCCATCGCTGGCGCCATCCTTCCGAGGGCTCAGGCCTCAACCCTTGGCGTCATCCCTGAGCCCCTTTCTCTCACCCCCCCCCCAAATAGCCCCGATTCCAGCCACCACCTCCTAGCCCCGTGGGTGCGGCCCCTCCCCGCCTCAGCTCATTCTCCCTTGGGTGTCTCTGCGGCTTCCCTGGAGCCTTTGCGCCAACGCTGCCTTCTCTGCCTTCTCAGTGCGGTGCTCCTTGGGTCCTGCACTCGGGCCCGCCCTCCGCTTTCCCGCCGCACAATCTACGCGTTGTGCTTACTGTTGATGGCGCTCACCGCTCACCGCAGCACGCAGGTGACCGCCAGCTCTGAGGGGTGGGCTGTTTAGTCCATTCTGTGCTCTGCCATGTTCCAAGTTTTGAGCACAGGTCAGCTCACAGGGCTGAGCACAGAGCGCGGCACGGCAGCCAGCGGCTGCGGCTCACCCTTGCCCGGTGCCCAGCTGTTCTAACTAGTCACTTCCTCCGCCCGCACTGACCCTACCAGGGAGGGATGGTCATGACCCATTTTATGATGAGGACACCAAGGCTCCCGCCCAGGCTGCCCCACTGCTAAGGACGGTATTTGGGGCCTGATGCCAGGCCCTGTACTGGGAGTGAGCTGGGCTTGGGGGCATGGTGGGCAGGGGTCCGTGGGCTCGCCATTTGGCTGCAGCCCCTGCCATGCCTGGAATGGGGGCAAAGGCCACGACCCACTGCCACCCAGATTCCCAGGCCCAGGTGGTGAGGGCCGCGAGGAGGAGGGGAGCGGGAGTGTGGAAGGACCCAGGCTGGCCCGAACTCCGCCTGCGCTGCGAGGTGATGGGTGACTTTGGTCCCAAGCGTCTCTGAGCCTCAGACTCCTGGGGTAACGTGAGTGGAGAACGGGCCTCAGTTAGGGCTGCCTCAGGCCTCGGCATCACGGACCTGCCGGCCTGGCCTGCTGACCACAGTGGGGCCAGGTCCTTCCTCTGAGTGGCCACAGCCCAGCACGGAGCCAGCGCGAGCAGAGCACCTCCGCGAGCCTGACCCTGGCTGCTCACGAAAATCTCCAGGGCAACAGCCCAGACAGAAAAGAACCTCTGGGGGTCTAGGTTCTTCCAAGCTCCCCTGAGTGCTGTTGCCCTGGGAGGGTGAGACCCCGTGGGCCTGCTCCATGGAGGTTTGCTGAATGAATACACCAGGGGACACCAGAGTGAAAAGGGGGCATGAATGGGGAGTGGGTGGCCCGGCACGGGGCGGCCAGCCACAGCCCGCTGTCAGCCAGGCGAGCTCTGAAAGCAGAGCGAGGGGACCAGGTCCTGCCTCCCATCGGGGGGCAGCGAGATGGTCGAATACACCTGGAGTAGGCTGTCCGGTGTGGGCGGGCTGGGGGGATGCCGGGGAAACTGGGCAGGATGAGGGGGTGGAAAGGCCAGGCGGGTGCAGGAAGGCCTCCCCCAGGGAGCGATCTGCACCGAGGCCCGGGGCAGCCAGGACCAGGCTTGGGGCGGACGATCGATAGGGCAAAGGCTCCCAGGTAGGAGGAACAGTAAGGACAGCCTCTTGGAGGTGCTGCCACCAGGAGGGCCTCAGCCTGGGGTGGTTCCCTATGGCTCCTCTCCAGGGCTGGCGGTGCAGCCAGAGCACAGGTCGTGCCGATGGGGGGGCTCCTTACTCGGCTCATGTGTGGTGCGGGGCCCTGGCAGCATCGAGCCTCACCCCACTCTCTGCCGCTGCCCAGATGGGAGGCAGGAAGGACAGTCAGGGCAGCTGCTGGCGCAGCTTCAGAGGGAGGGAGATTCACTCACCGGCAAGATGGAGAACTGCATGAAGAGGCAGGTAACCTCCAGGGTGGTCAGCAGGTAGGTGAGTCGGATGAGCCAGGGCCGGCCCAGAGCGTCCATCCTGCCTGGGGTCTGGCCCCGGCCCCTGGAGGCTCCTGCTCCCTGCATCCCAGGCAGTCGTCGCAGGGAGACCTGGGAGAGATCCAAGCAGGCTGGAGGGGCAGGGGTAAAAGTCCTGTTGATCTGGGCTCAGGTGCTGAGTCACCCAGGCGCAGTGGGGCGGCACCCAGCCTGGCCTCACCTGGGGGAGAGGACAGCATTTTAGGGTCCTGCAGTCAAGCTCTCCAGACACCTTGACCTTGGAGGACACGGCAGGTGGCCCTCCCCTCCACCTCTGACAACTCCTGGTCTCCAGGCACACAGCCTCCGTGGGAGGGGGACAGGGACCCCCACCCTGCAGCGTGGGCCCGCTCAGTGCCCCGGGTGCCTCACACAGGAAGGCATCGTGCCTTGTGTTTAGAGGGAAGCAGAGGCTCAGAGTGGCTGCTGGCTGCAGTGGGCTCAGGGCCTTCTGCGGGCCCCTTAGGCTGAAGGCGCACCTGCCCCAACGCAGGGCAGCCCAAGGCAGCACAAGGCCTGCCTTCCCGAGACCCCCAGCCGGAGCCCCCGCTTCTGGATTGGTTCTCAGGGTGGCCCAGCTGAGCCGCTCTGCCTCACGTCCTACCGTTCCCTCCCCTCCCCCAAACCGGAAGAAACTGGATTTTGCCCCTGCACAGAGGCCTGCCCTACCTTTGGCCAAATTAACACCTCACAGTTGGGGCCCAAGGTACAGAGCCTGGGGAAGGACGCGGTGACAGCGCAGAGGGGCTGGGAGCTGGGCCCCGCCGCCCTCCCACATCCGGGTGCGGGGCGGCCGTGGGGAGCGGGGCAGCCCCAGCAGGCGCGTCAGGGGCACCTCGTTGGGCACAGCTCGACGCTGCACGGGGGTCCGGGGATCCGGGACCTTCGCTTGAGCACTGGTCAGGTGAGGTAAGCTCCGCCCCGCCTTCTGGGGCGACTGGGGACAAGGACCCCTCCTCTGGGGCTGGGTCCCCGCATCCGTTCGGCAACCTAGTGTTCCGCGAGTGCCCCAGCAGCGGCCTTTGCGCTCTCATTGGCCGAGCGCGACACTCCCCAAGCGGGACCCGCCCCTGCCAGCTTTCGTCCCGCCCTGGGCCCGGGGACCCGCCCCGCCAGCTTTCGTCCCGCCCTGACCCTCCAGCCGCACAGGGCGTCCACTCGGGGCAGCCTGGGGTCGGGAAATGGGACCGAGAGGCGGAGGGGAGGAAAGGGAGAAGCGGGGTAGGAGGGGAGGAGAGCGGAAGGGTAGGGGGTGGGGGAAGTGAGGGTGGGGACAGGCGGGCCAGTCTGGCCTGGCCTGCTTAGGGTCTGTGCAGAGACCCAAGGGACAGGCCAGGAGACAGGAGCATTTCTGGGAGCAGCTCCCAGCCCCTCCTCACCTCCCTTCTCAGACCAGGAGGCAGCTTTTCCCCGTTTCATCCTGTCTTCCCTGTCCCCACACCCTTGGCAGGGCCACCGAGGTGCAGGCGCATGGCCTCCCGTTCGCCTGCTGCCGGAGCCTGCAGGGGCACCCCGCCTCCCCAGAGCACACTCGCCCGGCCCGGGGCCTGCCCTGGGGCCCACTGTTCTCGGCTAGCTGACTGCTGCTAAGTAACAGGCGCTCATTCCAGACTCCAGCCCCCATCTGCCCTGCAGCCCAGGCAGGAGCCAGGCCGCAGGCCGATGTCGACGCCAGAGTGCCCTCTGCCATGTTGATCTCAGCTCCACAGAGTGGAGAGCTGCAGGGGCGGGATGCCAGACAGGGTGGGGCAGGCATCGCAGAGCCCCTCCTGCGTGCCTGAGCAAGAGTGGCTAAAGTCCTGGCAGTGAAGGGTCAGAGCCAGGTGGCCCCAAGGCCTGCTGGTGGGGATATTTGAAGTCACCACGGGAGTGGGCTGGGCCACCCTCAGTCAGCAGCACAGGTCATGCACTCTTTGAGGAAGGCTCCAGTCCAAACAGTGCAAACGGGGGAAATGTGTTTGTATCTGAGGTGCGTGTCCCCCAGGTCCTCTGCCAAACTCAGTTTCAAGAATAGTCACCACTGGCCTCCCTGGGGAACTTGGGGAGCCCAGAGCCGGGCAGGTCCAGCCAGGGTTGCTGGCTTGGCAGGAGGCTGGGTAGCAGGAGTCTCAGGGTGTCGTGGGTTCAGGAGTCCTGGGGGAGGACTGATGTCCAGGTGGTTCTGTGCTCCACAGGGTGGGGGTGAGGGACTGTCCCCAAGAGGTTCCAGACTTCCCAGGACCTGGCAGGCCCCTGGGCTGCTTCTCAGTGACCTGGCCAGGAAGCTGGGCCATTGTGTGACTCCTCCTGGGTTCCCTGGGCAGGGGTTGGAGGGTGAGCAGGCAGGAAGGGAGGGAGGCGAGTGTCCGCAAACTGCCCAGGGCAGGTGGGGAGTTTGGGGCAGGGGCGGAGGGGCGGGTTACTTACTGCCTTCCTCCTGCAGCTCAGGCAGGGCTGGTGTGGGGAGAACGGGTTGAGTGACCAGAAGTGGTCGGATCTGGAGCTCGCTTTCCTGTTTGCCACGGATAAGCTGGGGGCGGGAGGTGGGATGGGGGGAGCTTCCTCGTTCTGAGGAACGTGAGAAAATTGCCCTTCAGGCTGGACGAGGAAAGAGAAGGACCTCCTCCTCCAGAGGAAGCAGCTTTGCTGTGGGCCAGGGCTGACCTCTCACTCAGCCACTAACAAACGCTCTGTCAGCCCCAGCCCCAGGGTGTTCGCAGCCTCTGGTACCTCCGAGAAGCATGGCTGGCTGGACTGGGCTTCCCCTCATCTGGGGTCGGGTTTGGGAGGGAGGGCTTCTCAGAGCAGACGATGCCTCACTGATCCTATGGCCAGGTGTGGGATGGGCATTCCAGGCAGAGGGAAGAGCGTGGACAAAGGCTTAGAGGTGAGCCCAGGCTTGCTCAGGGAGCGGAGAAGGCTTAGTGGGGCTGGGGCAAAGGGTGTGGAGTGGGGTGAGGGGCAAGAATGAGCCTGGAGAGAGGGGTGGCCCCGGAAGTGCCGGAGAGGGCAGGACCTGGCCAGCCGCCCTGGGAAGGGCCACTCCGACTGCTGTGCCCTGGAGGCAGGGACCCCAGAGTCTCCCGGACGAGAGGAGGCCAGCCCCTGAGCTGACCCCGGCCTACGCTGCTACCTGGGTGTCTGAAATGGCAGGGGACCTTGAAACAGGCAGCCTAGCTCAACCCAGCGAGCATTTATGGAGCGCCTCCTGCATGCAGGCGGTGCCAGGCGTTCCAGAGCTCGGCCCACGAGACTGGCTGCGCTTTTAGCTGGCGTCACTGTGGGGCGTGTGAGTGCGGGGGGGCAGGTGACACACGGCTCCTGTGACGCGTAAGTACATGACATGCCGCTTGTGAGCACGCTGGCCCTTCCTTCGTGTGCAGTGGGAGCCCTTGCAGGTTTCTGACTTTATGTTCTGGAAGGATCCTCTGGCTGATGTGCCCGTGAAGGATGGAAGGGGTGAGCCAGCGCAGGGAGGCTTCTGCTGTGATCCAGACAGAGGTGACAGGGGCTTGGGTGGTGGGTGGCAGTGGGAGGGCTGACAGTCTTTCCTGATCCACTGGGCCTGGGCTGGGGGAGCCCTCCGGGGCGACTCTGCGGCGTTTGGCTGCTGGGGAAGGAGGACATTTGGGAGAGGTGAGGAGGGAGCTCAGCGTCGCCCGTGGAGGGGAGAGGCCCGCGAGTGAGTGGGCAGGGGCAGGAGCCAGCCGTGCGCAGCGCTGGCGGGCGGGCAAGGAGACGGTGTTGGCGCTCTGCACTGGGAGGAGATGCCGCGGGGGAGTGGGGGAGACGGGGAGGGGTCCAGGGCCAAGGCAGACCCGGCTCTGAGCACTGGCAGGAGGAGCCCCCGAGACTGAGCAGGGAGAGGGAGGGGCCGGGGCAGGCGGGGCCGGGGCCCCGAGGAGTGGGCGAGTCCAGGCGTGGAGTGCCCGAGGTCGCGGGCTCTGACGGGCGATTCAGGCGGGAGGCGCAGGCACCAGCTCGGCCGGGACAGCTCTTCTGAGCGGTTTTGCCGGAAAAGGGAGCTGAGAGGGGAAATGGGATAAAGACAGAAAACAGTTGTTCACAATTAAAAAAAAACACGATAGTGCAGAGGAGCGAGGGGTGGGGGTGCCCTGGCGCAGCACGAGGCCGTCCTGGAGGGCGGTGGGGGGGCCCTTGGTGGGTCGATGGGGCCTCCTACGGCACGTGCAGGGGACGTGTGCGACCCCCTTCGTCACCCCCAGTGCTCCCTGAGGACCCACCTCAAATGGCCCTTCTTCAGGGACACCAACAAGGTTTAGGCTGGGGCGGGACCAGAGCTGAGGCGGGGTTCGATGCGGGTCCCCCGTTCTACCAGCCCTGCCAGGGTGCCCCGGGCGCCTGCCCAGCCCAGGGGAGGCACAGTTTCAGACCTCGGCTGGCAGGAGGTGCCTGGGCCCCGCAGCACTGCGGTCCCCAACCCCTGGGCCATGGACCAGACTGGTACCGGTTCGTGGCCTGTTAGGAACCAGGCCACACAGCAGGAGAGGGAGAGAAGCTTCCCCTGCATTTACAGCCGCTCCCATCGCTCCCGTCACCGTCACCGTCACCGCATAAGCTCCGCCTCCTGTCAGAGCGGCGGCGGCGTTAGATTCTCCCAGGAGCGCGAGCCCTACTGCAGACTGCGCACGCGAGGGATGTAGGTTGCGGCTCCTCATGAGAATCCGATGCCCGATGACCCGAGGTGGAGCTGAGGCGGCGATGCTCGCACCGGGGAGCGGCTGCACATACAGATGTCATTAGCAGAGAGGTTCGACTGCACAGTGAATGTAATGCGCTCGAATCATCCTGAAACCACCACCCACCGCCCATGGAAAAACTGTCTTCCATGACACCGGTCCCTGGTGCCAAAAAGGCTGGGGACTGCTGCCACAGCAGGCTCTGTTCACAGGCAGGCACCTCACCGGGGTTGGTCCCAGCATCCCCAGGCCTGGCTGACTCTGGCTTGGTGGGTTGTCCTTGGAGTCACAGCTTTGTAAGGGCCCCCAAGCCTGCTGTAGGCACTGGGGCCTGGCCCCCGGTGTGAGCTGCATCTCAGTGGCGGTCAGGCTGAGAGTCTGGGAGGCAGGTCCAAAGGCTCCTCACCCCTGACCGGGTGTCCGTGGGTCCCGGGGACAGCCCCTGGCCCAAGCGGGTGGGCCTGTCAGGCAGCCCTGGGAGGCCTGGTCATGCCCACTCTGCCTCTGACCTGCTGGGCACTGGTCCTTCACAGGTGCCACAGGAGGGGCTGGGCTGGCATGTGCTCAGGAACCTTCTGGAACAGGAGTCTGTGGATATGCTCCTTGGAGTTTGGGCAGGGGCTTTTTAGGAGGAGGAGCAGGGGCTGGGCCTTGTCCAGGGCTGGTTCTCCAGGCGGCAGGTGTGTGGAACTGAGGTCTTTGGGCCACGGCAGGGCCATGTCCCGGAGGATGCTCTGCCGGCCAACGGGGGCTTCTCCAGTGGCTTCTAGTGACCCAGGGACCTGGCCAGCCCCAGACGCCAGCATCCCAGTGTAGGGACGGCAGCTGCTGTGGGCCTGGACGCAGGGGCTTGACATGGGGGGACATGGTTCACAGACTCCAGGGGCTCCCGCTGGTCGATGCCACAACCAAGAGGGGTACAGGCCTTGGTGAGAGGCATGGCCGAAAGCTGCCTGGAGGAGGTGTCCACTGTGTGAGGCCTGAAAGCTGAAGACCTCTGGGGCTTTGGAGAGAGCTGGGGAGCGGTCTGAGGTAGCCTGGGTCCCCTTTCTCATGCCACGGGCCCAAGACTCAGGGGTTTTGGGACGAGGGTTTCCCATGCTAAAATGGGGACATTCCCGGGCAAACCTGCTCCCTCCCCTCAAGGGTCCCTGCAGGCCAGACAGACTGTTCCTGGGCCTTGACCTGGAGGGAGGAAGGGAAAGTGCTGGAGGAGGGGGAGGTGCCTGGGAAGGAACCACAGCTTCAAAGGAGGGGTGTCCATCCCTCGAGGCCGGAGGCCGGAGGGGGATGTGGCCAGTGGTTGGTGGTACTGGCCCGGCAAGGGCCTCGGGGTGTTTGTGTGTGAGGGGCAGCCTGCGCTGGGAAGAGGCGGCCTGTGACCATCACAGGAAAGCGACCTCACACCCGTTCACCAGGGCCGGGGAGACCGGGGAGGGTCGGCGGCACGTGGTCCCGGGGACCTGGTCCCCAGACAGGCATGTGCCTGAGGGCCCACGTTTGCAGCTGCCTGTCTTGTAGGTCGAGACGCTGCCTCTTTTGGCCCTGGCACCTCTTCCCCCAGGCACAAGGGACAGCCCCAGGCTCTGATGTCTGGCCCACAGGCAGCGTCTTTAGAACCTCCACAGACTCAGAATTTGGGGACCAGAAAGAAGCAAGAAGTCACGAAAGCCACGCACCCTTCTTACCCTGGGGGTCCCTCAGCCTCACCTGGTCTCCTCCCCAGACTGGGCAGCGTGCCAGGGAGCCTTGGCAGCCACGCTGGCATCTCAGTGGGCCGGAGCAGCCTCTTCGCTCTGCTCTGGGCACCCCAGACCTGTCTGGGTGAGTCCCTTAACCCCTGGTTGCCCCGGCCAGCCTCAGCCCCGGGGCGGCAAGGCTCCCCCAGCCCTCTTGGCCCCGCTGGGTCTTGCACACATTTTGCAAACCGAGGAAGCCCGAGAGAGAGCCCTGGCTGCGAGCCCGGCCTGCGGGGCCCACTGCGCCCTATCTTCGGACGGTCTGTGCTCTTCTCTGCCCACCTCCCTGCCGATCCCTTCTGCCCATGGATGTTTTCACCCTGCAATTCCTGCCTGGCCCCTGTCTCAGGCAGTTGGCACCCTGCCCTCCTGCAGCCTGGGCACTGCCCTGCCTTCTGCTCCCTCTCACCTGCCTGGAAGCCCCTGAGGGCACAGCCTCCCATGAGGGCCCAGGGAGACGGCTGCTCAGGGGAGGGATGGGTAGAGAGATGAGGACGCGGAGCAGACACCACCAGTCCAGGCCTGACTTGACACGTGAGGAGGAGGGACCAGGCCCCTGTGCCCAGCACTCTTGGCAACCCCTCCCGCGGATGTCTGCCAGGGCTGACATTCAAATACAGACAGGGTCCAGCTTGGGTCACTATTTGCTGCAAGTTAAAACCTGGCCTCACCCGGGGAGGGGGCAGCTGAATTTGGGGCTTAGCAGTCAGCCCCGCCAGGCTGGTATCTCCATGATTTACCAGGCCTTGACAAGGGTCTTGACCTCTCCAGCCTCACTTTCCCCATCTGTGAAATGGGCACAACACTAATGCCTGCCTCGTAGGATGCTTGTGAGGGTGGAATGAGATACTTCACACATAAAGTGCATGCGTGGGGCTGCCTGGCACAGAGAGGGGGCACTGCCCAGAATCCGGGGATGGGGACAGGCACGTGTGCAGCACCTGCTGGAACGGGCCTGAGCGCTCCCTCAGGGCCTGAGTGAAGACTGACACATCAGAGTCCCAGTGGTCTGGATCCCAGGGCCCCTGAACCCTGGCGGGGCGGGGGGCTTCCACTGTCCAAGCTGCTCATGGTGTAAATAGCATTTCGTCCCGCCCAGCAGTGCATTAGGGAACTATGTGATCGAGGGTCTGTAAGAGCCTCTGTTGGGGTCTGAGTCTTCCCTGCCAGCCCATGTCCCTCGGTTTACAGCGAATGTCCAGTTTCATTGCAAAACAGCTGGAGGGGTTGTCGGTGTCGGGGTCTGTGCCCTGCCCACCCCCTGGGTTGGAAGAGAGACTGATGCTGGTGAGAGGTGTGCGGCGTCCTCAAGAGGGCCGCTGTGCCAGGCACACGCTGACTTGGCCTCCACGCTCCATCAGGAGCCTTACAGAAGAGAAAGCAGAGGCACAGAGAAGGTAAGCAACTCATCCAAGGACACACAGCCAGCAAGAGGCAGTCACTCTGCCTGACTCTGATGCCTGTAGTTTGCCCCTCGGCTGGGCAGTGCCGGGCCCTGCCCACGATCCCGTTCCCCTTGCAGGGTGAAGGCTGCACAGTATTTGGACACCTTCAAGGTGAAGACAGCTCCTGGGCAGCACCGCAGGCCCTGCATGCCGGCCCATCCCCTGCACAGCCACCTCCACAGCCGGGAGCTCCCGCCGGAACAGCCTGCGTCTGTCGCGATCGCAGCCCCCAGCCCAGAAATGAGAGTTATGATGACTGCTCTGGTCACCACTGGGAGCAGCCGGAGCGCGGTCGTGCTTTATGACTGAGGTGCGAGTGCGTGTCCGCACGTGGTTACCCGGCCCAGAGGGCGGGCGGCGCAGGCCCAGCGGAGAAGCTGGGGAGCACAGGCAGAGGGCGCTGGGACGCCGCGGTCTGTGGGAAGACGGGCAGGAAGAGGAAGAGGAGGGGCTGGGGGTTAGGAGGAAGGGGGGAGGAGGGAGAGGCGGAGGGGCTGCAAGGAGCAGGCGGTTGCCCACCCCGGTCTGCAGGGCAGGCTCTGCCTCTCCCTCCGCCCCTGCAGGTGGGAGAGGACAACCTGCTATTTCCCACTAAGGTGTGAGTGACAGCCCCCAAAGCACCTAGGGGTTTGGCGTTTTCTTGAAAGTGAACTTTGGCCTTTCAGGGGCCCGACTGGCCACAGTGGGCAGAACCCCCATTTTAGGCTTGAGGGGTCTGCAGGTCACAGAGATTAAGGCCCTCGCTCACGTCACCCGCAGCTGCGAGGCATGGGTGAGGTGGGCGGAGAGGCAGCAGGGCTGGGGGCTGCTCAGGGTCCCCACGGGGTGGGATGTGCGGCGCTCCTGGCAGCCATGCCGTTTCGGGACACCAGGGGGCAGCAGGCGCCCGGCTTTGGTGCTCAGGGCTGGGAGCGGCTGTTCTGCTGCCCCTGCTGGGCAAGACGGCCGGGCACCCCGTCTGCTGAGCCCCTACTTGGAGCGGCCCTTGGCCTGCAGGGTGACCGGGAGGAGCGGCCGGGCTGAAGCCTGTCCCAGGGTCCTGGGAGCTGGCCAGGGTGCGGCCACTGTTAGCTCCTGGACCCGCCTTGGAAACCCAGCTGGGAGGAGGTGGGAAACGGAGGGAGGAAGGAACGGAGTGGGTGAGTGAAGTGAGGAAGGCCCCCTCCCTCCCCGACCCTGGTGGACAGTGGAGGCAGGACCCCAGCCCAGGGCAGGGCTCAGCCTGGTCGTCTCCGGCTTGCTGTGGGACCGAGGGCAGGTCGCCCAGCCTCTCTGGGCCTCAGTTTCCTGCACAGGGATGTGACATGGCTAAGTGAGGGCGCACCGAGCCCAGTAGGTGCTCAGCCGATGTCTAAAATAAAGTCTGTCCCAAGGCCGAGGAAGCCCCTTCACCTCTGAGGTCCCAGTGGGTGCGGCGGGGGCTGGGGCTTCTGCCTGGAGCCTCCCTAACTGCAGGAGGGATGGTGGGGGTGCAGACGGGGACCCTTGAGCCGTCTCTCTGCAGGCACCCCCACTATCCTCCGGCATTTCAGGAGGCCCCGGGCTTCTCTGAACACTGGGGCATGGACGGTTTGGAAAGGCCTGGGGTCCCTGGCGCAGCCGTGGGCAGGACACTCCTAGCGATCCCCAGTTGGCTCCGACAGGAAGCTGGGGAGGTCTGGTGGGGAGGGGGATCTGCTCACACCAGGTTTGTTTTTCTTGCTGTTTCCCTGGTAAAGTGAGCCGCTGGGCCAGGCCCTGCAGTCTGTGTCCTGCGGTTGGGGAGGAGGGCAGGCCTGGTGGGCTCAGAGCTGGCCAGAGGGCGTCTGACACAGGTCCCCATGTACCCTCCAGATCCTCCTCCGCAACTGCCCCCTAGCCTGGGAGGGGCGCTGAGAGGGGCCGTCTGTAGCCTAGGGTGACCAGCGGTCCTAGGTTTCCTGGGACATTCTATGTTGAAACCAGCAAGGTCCCAGGCAGGCTGGGGTGAGGCAGTCCCCTCCTGCAGACCCCAAGGGAAGCAGCCCCTGGCCCGTTTGCAAGCCGGGCGTTGGGCGGCTGGCCTGTGGGCGGCTCCCGTCCATGCTGTTCTCCGTTCCCACCAGCCCTCCCTGCAGGGCCTGCCCAGTCCCTCCCACGGATTCCTGGGGAGTGCGGACCCCCGGCCCGGGACCCCAAGCACAAGGCAGTCCCTGTAATTGGAGCTTGTGCTCCATGTGGCCGCGTCAGCATCACGGGAGGGAGGCCGGCACCTGCAGAGGACGTGTCTGGCAGCCTCCCCAAGAACAGCCCGTCCTGGGGGGCGGGGCGAGCCCTCGGGAACTGGTGCAGCAGGAGCAGCTCCTGCGCCAGCCCTGGGCCCCGAGTGTGGCTGCCTGCCTGCTGCTGGGGTTGGCTGGTTAATCTGTAACTCCCCGCCCCGCTGGGCCCTTAGGTCAGACTCCCCACCCCATTTTATGGAGGAGAAGGTGGAGGCTCGGGAACAGAGCTGGGCAGGGTCCTGCCCAGGGCTGGTCGAAGTGCTTGCTGCTGGTGATGCGGCTTGAGGCCAGAGGGGTGGCCCTTCCAGGGTCCACCACCCCTGGTCAGGTTCAGACCCTGCACAGATGCCCACCCCTGGCTCCAGGGCTTGGGGTATGTCCGGGGAGGCGCGCTGGGGCCTGACTTCCTCCCGCTCCTGCTTTCATGTCCCTGCCCTCGCAGAGTCTGTGGAGAGGCTGAGCCTCAAGTCTTGGGGGTCTCAGGCTGAGTAAAATGGGCATAAAATCACCTCCCTGTCGGGTCTTGGAAGGATCAGATGAGGCCGCAAGCCCAGCCCTGGTGCAGGGCAGGGCATAAGAAGGAGACGGCCAATGTCGCCATTGTTTGTAACATCCCTGCAGCTCCTCATAGTGGGTGCCACCTGGATACCAGTTGGGGAGGCACCTGGGGGGCACAGACACAGACACCCCTAGCAGGGACCCCAGGAGTACTGTGGGAGGTCACAGGGTCGGCCTCAGTCCCCGGTGCTGGGGGCGGCCTGGGGCACTCAGGTGCCCCAGTGGGCTCCAGAAGCAGCTACATGTGGCATGCGGTACCCTTCCCCCTCCACCCTGACCTGGAGCCTGCATTCCCAGCCTGTGATTGATGGGTGACATGTGGCCCATGGCTCAATGGAAAATTCTTCCAGGCCTTAATGTATGTGAAAAGACAGCTCAGGGCCTCAGAACCCAGGGAACTGGCCTGAGGCAGGTTTGACCAAGGGCCAGAGGGGAGAAAGGAGCCCCAGGCCCATCCGGGGTCACCCCCTGGGAAGGGCCATTGGCTCAGCCTTGTCCCTGCCCCAGGCCAGGTGCCCCACGTCCCAGACTCCGTGTTCCCAGGGGCTCTGGCTCAGGGGTGGACCTGACCCAGGACAGCCATCCCTGTCCCCAGAAAGCCACCCGTGGCACATGTTCCCCATGGGGTCTGTGACCGTGCCAGAGAAGCAGCTGTGCAGGCCCCACACCCAGGAGGAGGGGGCTTGGTGGGGGCAGGTGAGGCACCAGAGGGGAGGTCAGCCACTAGGAGGCAGCACGTGGCCAAGGGCAGGGCTTCCTGGACCTACCCCACCTCTGCTGCTCACTGGCCAGCATGTTCGCCTGAAAGCCTCAGTCTCCTCAGCTGTAAAATGGGCCCACAACACCAACCGCCCAACCATGGGGGGCACTGTGAGGACTGTCTGGTGGGGAACTGAGCTGCTTTAACTACCCAGTCTCCCCCAAGAGCTAAGCCCCGAGAGGGCTGTGGCTGAATCTGCTCTTGCTTCTGGGTGTGTTCCCAGACTTAGAGCATAGTTAGGCCCTGGGTGTGTTACCAGCATGGGAGCCTAGTTAGGCCCCAAGTGTGTTCCCAGCATGGGAGCCTGGTTAGGCCGAGGCTGTGTTCCTGGCCTGGGAGTATAGTGGTTAGGCCCGGGGACTGGGTGGAGGAGTCAGACTATGCAGGTGAATCCTGCCTTGAGCACCTGTGAGCAGGAGCAAGTTTTTAATCTTCCTAATTCTCTGTTTCCTCATCTGTAAAATGCCAACTGAAATCTACCCATGGCAGCCATATATGTTAGAGTATGTAATGCTAGCCACTGTAACAGACAATCACATGTTTTCAGTGGGTTAAGATGCAATAAGGTTTATTCCTTACTCCCAACACAGGCAGTCTGGGTGTGCAGAGGGTCCTGGTGGGGCTGGCTGTCCTTCCACGTGGTCACTCGGGGTTTCGCGGCCCTGTCCGATCCTCCATCTAGCCAGCAGAGGGCGGGGAAGGACTGCTCCGCGGTCTGCCTGCGCCCACGGGAAGTTGTGCACACCACGGCTGACAACCTTCCCTGGCCAAAACCAGTCCTAAGGCCACCTGAATGCAAAGGAGCTGGGACGTGTGGCCTTTCTGGGTGTTCAGAGGGAGC
Organism: Indri indri; assembly: GCA_004363605.1. Lineage (NCBI taxonomy): Eukaryota > Metazoa > Chordata > Mammalia > Primates > Indriidae > Indri > Indri indri. Next base: position 59,541 of record RJWJ010001618.1, on the reverse strand, counting down.
AGAGGCTGGGTGGACACACGGCCTTCCTCTGTGGCTTCACTGGAGGGGACAGGGCTTATGGGAATATAGATGGGAGATAAACATACACACGGCTCAGCAGGGCCCGGGCAGGAGAGCCCCCGCTCCGTGCCCGTGCATGCAGGATCCGGGCACTAGAGCAGCCCAGGAAGCCCATCTCCACTGAGCACAGCCCACCCTGTGTGGTGGGACCAGCATCCCCTCCCCGGTTCTGCTCTCTGCACAACACAAGAGTACAGATATTGTTCCCTTTGTTTCCTTCGGATGTATTTTTTAATTACCAAATTAGAGCTCGGCTGTTGTACCCAAGACGGATGTTTGCTTGCTCCCGGGCCCCTTGGGATGGAGGATTGGGTCTCCTCCCAGTGTCTGGGCCTTGGCTCCCAGGCCCCAGCTCCAGGGTGCCTTCCTCCAGGTGTGTCCCTGGCTCAGGGTCAGGGCCTCAGCCCTGCTCCTGGGACCAGCAGGTTTAATAAGCTACTTGGTACCATCCTGGACTGAATTCAGAGCCACAGACTTCCAGAAGGTCACCTCCCAGGCTCTAATGAGGCCAAGAGAGGGTGAGTCCCCAGGGCACCAGCTTTGACTCCGTAATTACGCTGGTAAAGTGGAAAGATAAAAGTAGGAAGCCTGAGTGGAAACCTGACCAGAAAGGAACTCAGGAGTGTCCCAGCCGCTTCCTCTGGCTGGGCGGCTGACCTAGAAGTCTCATTGCTTCCCTTATAAAACAGGGTGAGAGTCGCTTCACCTCCTCGGCCAAACGAGGGGGTGCACAGAAACCACCCTCTGGCTCCTGGCACCAGCTGAGCGCTGCAGTGAGCACCTTGGCTGGTTGGCGGCTAGAACCTGGGCATCCTGCCCTTTTGGGAGATCCCGGGCTATGCAGTCACTACCCCCGTGGTCCTGTGCTCAGGGTCCCCTGGGGAGGCCGTGAGTGGCACAGAGCCAGATAAGACCCTGATCCTAAGACCCTGCCCCCTTTTGCCCTCCCCGCCCAGTTGATACTAGCCCTGCTAGAGGGGTTCACGGTGCCTGGGGAGCCTCCTTCAGCTTCTCTTTATTTTCCTGAAGATAAAAATTGTGACATCAGCGTTTGTTGTGGGAGATTTGGAATATAGCACACAGAGAAAAATAAAGAAATCCACATAAGTCATTGCCTCTGGGCCCACCAAAAGAGCAGCCCTCACCCTGCCCCTCACCTGGGTTGACACCTAGTCGGGAGCAGCTTGCTCCCCTAACTTCAGCCCTCCTTTCCCCAGACTCAGAAGACCCCTCCAGGCCCACATCTGCATGTTATCACGGCCTCCCATCACTGGGGTGTCCTGGAACCCACCAGACCTGGAGGGGGAGGCAGCCTGGTGGGGGTGGGTGAGCCTCACTTTTCCTCCCCTCCCAGAGGTTGCTCTCGCTGGCTTGAGGCTTAGGCTTGCCTGAAACAGGAGTTCAGCACTGTGCTGGACTCTCCCAGCAGGTGCCCGGCAGCCCCCTCCCCCTGGGCTGCTCCTGGATCGTGGAGGGGGCTCCAGGCATTTCCTGGGCTCCCTGCCTCATGAAAGGCTGGGCCAAAAGGAAGGCAGCAGAAAATAAAGGCCTCTCTTGGTCTGGCCCCGCTGGGATAAGAGCCACCGGGTGTGCGTGTGTGTTGCGCTGTGAGTGTGTGAAAGAGACAGACCAGGGTCTGCACCAAGAGGGGCTGCAGGTGGGGGAGGGGCATGGTCCTTCCCAGGCCTTCCCTGTGACCTCAGGCAGGTCCCTCCCTTTATCCAGCACAACAGCCTCAGGCCAGCAGGGCAGGCAGTTCCCCGGCCTGGAGTGGCCTAGCACAAGCCTCAGGCGGGTGGGCACCCGGTCAGTGAGGTGACAGGCACAGCCCAGGATGGGCTTGGCATGTTTCCCATCTACTGTGCAGGGTGGGTCCCCGAAGAGCGCGGCTCCAAACTCCGACTCCCGGGGGCTGATGGCAGGCTCTCCAACGTGTCCCCACGTCGCCCCTCGGGGAAAGAGTGGCGCTGACCCCTGTGCCCCCTCTCGACGCCAGGGCCTTAGGGCTGGCAGGTGTGTTAGGGCTCCAGGTGCGCGGACCCCTCGCAGGGACACGAGCCCGGAGCAGCAAGCCGCGCGGGGGCAGCCAAAGACCCCGTCCCGCTCCCACCAGGCGGGCTGGCAGCGCCGGGCTAAAGCCCTGTCGGCTGGCGCAGGAGGCCCAATGGCGAGCGTTGGCGGCGGCGCTGCGCCGGGGTCCGGCCTGGGCCGGGGGCGCGCTGAGCTGGCTGGATGCCGGCCCCGCCGCGCCGGGCCGAGGGGGCGCCCGCGCCACCGCCGCGCAGCCCCCGCCTGCAGACAAAGGAGCCGGCGGGGGGCGGGAGCGGGGGGGATGGGGCGAGGGGGCGGGGCGTCGCGGTGTCACGTTACCGCCCGCAGCGCCCTTTAACTCGCGCCCCGCCCAGCTCGCCGCCCCCTTCCCCCGCTACAGCGCGCCGGCCGCGCGGCCGCCAATCAGCCGGCTGCCCCGGCCCGCCCCGTGGGTGTGCGCGCGGCCAATGGGCGGTGCGCGGGGGCCGGGCGGCCGGCGGGGCGGGGGCAGCGCGGCGCCGGCCAATCGGCGCCGTGTTGTTGAAACTGAAAATACTACATTATGCTAATCGCGGCGGGGCTCGCGCGCGCGGGGGAGGTGGGTCCGGCGTATAAAGGGGGCGCGGGCGGACTGGGCGTTCCACAGGCCAAGTGCGCTGTGCTCGAGGGGTGCCGGCTGGGCCAGAGGGAGAGAGCAGGCAGGCACCGAGGGGGCGCGGCTGCCGGCCGGACGAGACGGGCGAACCGGACGCGGGAGCAGTCCAGGACCAGACAGCCAGGTAGCCGCGGTGCCCGCTCTCCCGCCGCGTCCCTTTGCAAACGCAGAGTCTGGTTGCGCGGGGTCTCCCCTGCTCCCGGCCTCCGCCCTCCTCCTCCTCTCCTCTCTCTCTCTCGCTCTCCTCTCCTCTGTCGCCGCCCGGCTTCGCGCAGCCCCCAGCCACGTCCGACGCGTACCTCCGCAGCACATCCACGATGGAGCGCCTCGTCGCCCGTGGGACCTTCCCTATCCTTGCGCGCACCAGCGCCTGCCGCAGCCTCTTCGGGCCCGTGGATCACGAGGAGTTGAGCCGGGAGCTGCAGACCCGCCTGGCCGAGCTGAACGCCGAGGACCAGAACCGCTGGGACTACGACTTCCAGCAGGACGTGCCGCTGCGGGGCCCTGGACGCCTGCAGTGGACCGAGGTGGACAGCGACTCCGTGCCCGCCTTCTACCGCGAGACGGTGCAGGTGGGACGCTGCCGCCTGCTGCTGGCGCCCCGGCCCGTCCCGGTCGCCGTGGCTGTCAGCCCGCCCCCTGAGTCGCCGGCCGCTGAGTCCCTCGACGGCCTCGAGGAGGCGCCGGAGCAGTCGCCCAGCGACTCGGCCCCGGCGCCCACCCCGCCCCCGGCCCCGGCCCCGACCCCGGCCCCGGCCCCGGCCCCGGCCTCGGCCTCGGCCCCGGCCCCGGTCCCGGCCCCAGATGCGGCGACTCAAGACGGCGCCGAGCAGGGCGCGAACCAGGCGCAGCGCAGCCAGGAGCCTCTTGCCGACCAGCTGCACTCGGGGATTTCGGGACGTCCCGCGGCCGGCACCGCTGCCGCCAGCGCCAACGGCGCCGCAATCAAGAAGCTGTCCGGGCCTCTCATCTCCGGTGAGCCCCGCGCCGCCCCGCCCCGGCCCGGCCCCGCTTTGTCCGGCCGGCCGGTCTCCCCAGCCCTCGGGGGCCTCGCTCGGTTCCCGCCTCCTCCCGTGGCATTAAAGGGCCCGCAGCGCTCAGGGCGCGGCTGCGCCCGCCCCCGCCTCCTCGCCCCGCTGCTGTGCTCTGGGGCGGCTCGCGCGCGAGGGAGGGGTGGAGGAGTCCTGGCCGCGACCCCCTCGGAGCGCGGTCTTCGCCCCCGGCCGCGGGAGACCCTCCCGGGCGCGGCCGGGCGCGGCGAGCGCGGCGCGGAGGGGGTTAAGTACGGCAGCGGCCCCGGGGGGCTTGGCCGCGGGACAAGGGGAAATGCTTACACAGCACATTGCGCGGCGACGTAAACAAAGCTGACCCGCCGCGGACCTCGGCGCGGGCGGGGACGGCGCCCCCACCCCGGTCGGCCCGCGCCCCGCGCCCTCTCCCGGCCCCTCTCGGGGCTCCCGGCCGGCCCCGCCCTGATCGGCCGCGCGCTGTCGCCCGCAGATTTCTTCGCCAAGCGCAAGAGATCTGCGCCCGAGACCAAGTCTTCGAGCGATGTCCCCGCGGGGTGTCCCTCTCCTAGCGCCGCTCCTGGGGTGGGCGCGGCGGAGCAGACCCCGCGCAAGAGGCTGCGATGAGCTAGGTGAGTACGTCGCACCTGGGGCGGAGGGGCCAGCCCGCAGGGCCCCGCTGTCCTTGCTCACCAAGCCCTCTCCCCGCAGTTTAGAGCCCAAAGAGCCCCGAGGGAACCTGCCGGGGCAGCGGACGTTGGAAGAGCGCTGGGCCTCGGCTGGGACCGTTCATGTAGCAGCAACCGGCGGCGGCTGCCGCAGAGCAGCGTTCGGTTTTGTGTTTAAAGTTTGAAAACTGTGCAATGTATTAATAACGTCTTTTTATATCTAAATGTATTCTGCACGAGGAGTACACTGGTCCCAAGGTGTAAAGCTTTAAGAGTCATTTATATAAAATGTTTAATCTCTGCTGAAACTCAGTGCAAAAAAAAAAAAGAAAAAAGAAAAAAAAAAGGAAAAAATAAAAAAACCATGTATATTTGTACAAAAAGTTTTTAAAGTTATACTAACTTATATTTTCTATTTATGTCCAGGCGTGGACCGCTCTGCCACGCGATAGCTCGGTTATTGGTTATGCCAAAGGCACTATATTTCACCCGCGTCCCGTTATTGACAAATGTAAATTTATTTTTATAGCGGACTCTGGGGGAAGGGGTCGCTCACAAGCTGTAGCTGCCATACATGCCCATCTAGCTTGCAGTCTCTTCGCGCTTTCGCTCTTTTATTATTATTGTGTTTATTTTAAACTTGAAGACAAATCTGTTAAAATGGTTCCTGAGCCGTCTGTACCACTGCCCCGGCCCCTCGTCCGCCGGGTTCTAAATAAAGAGGCCGAAAAATGCTGCACCCCGCCCCCCCGTCTGTTTGTGCTTGTACATGCCCCAGGCTCCCTTCTGCTGTACCCCCAAAGCTGGGTTGCTAGAACACAGGGCAGAATGGGCAAAAGCAGCAGCTTGGCAGGGGCAGCTCCAGTCTGCTTTCTATGACATCGGTCCAAGAGGGAGGGGGCTTCTGGCCGCCGGCCGGCCAAGCCCACCTGCTCCAGGTCCCGCATCTAGTGAGGGGCGCCCCGCCCCACCTGCATGTGTCACCCCCATGTGCTGGGCTTCGTTCAGCCCCCGACCTGCCCTTGTCAAAGAAACCACCCACATCCTGGTCACCTGTGGCATGTAGGGTTGTAGGATGCACATGGGGGGAATACGGGGAGAGGGTGGGGAGCGGGGCTCCAGGCGGTGCCTGCAGGGGCTTGACCAAGGCAGCCCCGCCCCTGCCAACTCCTTCAGGCCCTGCACAAGGTGCAGCCCCAACTGCTCCGGGTGCCCAGCTTCATGGGCCACCAGAGTGCAGCGTTCAGGGCCCAGTTGCGCCCGCAGTGGAGGAGGGGCAACCTCGAGGCCTGTGGGGGGGAGGGGGAAGGGCCCTGGGACCAGGAGGGGGTGGGGAGCGGTGGGCTCTGACACGAGGCTCGGTGGAGGAATTGGAGGCTGCACACACCCCTGCACACTTGCCTTGTCGCCACACCAGTCCCCTGGTCTCAAAGTGGTCCCTTTTAGTCAAAAAGGAGAGGTGTTTTTTTTTTTTTTAATAGCTGACCTATAAACCTCTGAAAATTACGGCTTACAATGGAAAGGGTGACGTAAAATAGCAAAAACAGAACGGCTAGCAGTATTTTTGCTGGTGCCTTGGGCCAGGAGAAGAGAAGAACTGGTGGACCCTCATGGGGCTGTACGTAACCATCACTCACTTTCTCCGGGGACAAAGTGGGGCTCAAGGTGAGATTTTGAAGATGTGTTTAGACATATAATTAACTAACCTTCTCCCAACTGCCTGAAAGGACGGGGAGAGGAGAGAGCCAGGCCTGGCCTCAAGGCCCTGCTGCCAGCAGCGGCCCTCGCCTGATGGCAACCGAGGAGTTAGACCTTCATGGGCCTGACGTCAGACTTCAAACCTCTCCTCTCGGGGAGAAACTCCACTGCACGCACCTCCGTGACCAGGACAAAGTCCTTTCCTCTCTGAGATGGAGGAGGGTGGGTACCTTCTGCCATGGGCAGGGGAGGTGTGAGCCAGGACGCGGCTGGGCTGGGTGCCTGGCGGGCAGTCGGTGGGCACAAAAGGTGACCGAGTCTGACTGTTGAGGGGTCTTGCCCCCCACCAAACACACCTGCTGCAAAGGCCCCTCCTGCAGGCTTGGGGGCCAAGTGTCTGCACTTGGCTTTGTTTCTCACAGCCCTGGTCTCTGGGCACAGGGACCTGGGGGTACACCTGCCTGGGGAGCCCTGATAGTAACAACCACAGCGACAGCCGCAGCAACAAGCGTGGGGTGTGTGGCTTTTCTCTGTGCCAGGTGTGTGCTGAGCAGGATTTGTCTTCGGTGAGATCCTGCCAGCAAGGTGCCACCATGTTCCCCATTTGTCTGAGGAGGACACAGTGCAAACCACCTGAGGTTGTGCCACTGACCTTGGCTGGGCCAGGGGTTTGGGCTGGTGAGCTCTGGGGCCTGGCGTGGAAACCACTGCGCAATCCCATCCTGTGGACCAGGCTGGGAAGACAAATCGTCACTCTGTTGAGCTCCAGACCAACAAAGCAGTGACAGGCAGGGCACTGCTGGGGAGGGGCTGCCCTGGCAGTTGGGGGAGGGGGCTCAGGGAAGCCCCAGAGCAGCCAGGCAGGGTCCTGGGACAGAAGGGTGAGTATGCCGGAGCCCGAGGTCAGGGTGAGGCAGGGGAGACGAGGTCACCGGGTAGGGAGCTGCTGGGGTCTGCCCTGGTGCCAGGGGCCTCGGCCGGCCTGGCCTGCATGTCAGGCCAGCACACGCACTCACACATTATTCCATGGCAGAGTGCTGTTTGGGGTGTGCCTGCCTGGCCTCCCCCTTCCCTGTCCTGTCCTACTGGGCTTGATGGGCTGGGGTCAAAGGTTGCCTTTTGTCTGCAGGCAGCGGGGCGCCCTGGAGGGACTGAGCAGGGGATGACAGGAGCCTCTGGAGGCTGCTGGATGGAGCGAGGAAGGGCCGAGGGTCCAGGAGGATGCGTCGGTCTGGCAGAGGCGCTGGGTTTGGCACATATTCCAAGAGCCTCTAGCATGCCAGACCGTGTTCAGGCACCAGAGACTCTGCAATGAATAGACACCTGATTCCCTGTTCCAGGGGCTTTCTCTGTCTGGGAGGTGACATAATTATACCTGGGGAGTGAGCTATAGCACACACACAGGTTGTGTCAGGGGTAAACAGAGCTTAGCAGCGGGCTTCTGTTGAAAGTAGGGAATGCCAGGAAGCCCCTCCTCCAGCTTGCAGCAGTGACATGCGGACAGACTGGGTTTGGCAGAGAGAACAGCCAGTGCAAAGGCCCTGAGGCTGGGGCATCCATTGGATAGTAAGCGAGAGGGGCTGGAGGCGGGGTTGGGGGAGCTGTGAGATATATTTAGTGGGAGGACTGGGGCCTGAAGATGGATTTAGGGGAGTATGAACAGCAGGTACCAGGAGGCCTCTGAGGGCCGGTGTGAAGGGACCATTCTCAGAGCCCAGGAAGTCTGCCCAGAGAAGGAGAGCAAAGGGTCGAAGTCCTTCTTCTGGACGGACACTGCAATTCAGGCCACCCCTGCCCTCCAGACATGCGTTAATTCTCTCAACAGCCCTGCCAACCAGGCGTCAGCACCTGTGTGGCGGAGGCCGGAGAGGCAAAGCCACTTGCCCAGGGTCACTCCCTGGTAAAGCATCGGCGCCCAGCCGCTCAGCCCCAACTGGTGTCCCCGTGGTGTCTTATGAGCACTGGTTTGATTCTTATTTTTTGATTCAGTGTTATTAACTGAAGTCCGCAGTTTATGTTAGGGTTCACTCTTGGTCTTGTCCATTCTGTGGGTTCGGACAAATAGTGACCCGTGTCCACCGCCGCGGAATTGTACAGAAGTGTTTCACTGCCCTAAACCCTCTGTGCTGTACTTACTCGCTCCTCCCTGCCCCCAGCCCCTGGCAAGCCCTGATCCTGTCACCGTCACCATAGTTTTGCCTTCTCTAGAATGTCACAGAGTTGCACTCGTATCGTATGTAGCCCTTTCAGATTGGCTTCTTTCACGTAGCAATGTGGATTTAATGTTCCTCCATGTCTTGTCCCGCCTTGATAGTGCATTCTGTTTAGCACTGAATAATATTCCACTGTCTGACGTGCCCCAGTTTATTCATTCACCTGCTGAAGGCTGTCTTGGTCGCTTCCACGTTCGGGCAGTTATAAATAGAACTGCTATGAACATCCATGGGCAGGTTTTTGTGTGGATGCAAGTTCTTAACTCGTTTGGGCAAAGGCGTGCAATTGCTGGATCACACGTTAAGAGTGTTTTTAGTTTTGTAAGAAACTACCAAACTGTCTTCCAAAGCGGCTGCACCATTTCGTATTCCCACCAGCAGTGGTGAGAGTGCCAGCTGAAGAGCACTGTTTTTCAAATGCCTCTCATCTGTAGATCACACCAACCACCCAGTTCAGGTGAATTAAAAACCAAAAACCTCTTCACAATTTGGACATGACAAGGACAAAGTGTAATTAAAAACGAACACTACGACCATGGCGCGGGGGAAGAGCCTGGGCTACTGGAGGGTTTCTGGTCCAGCCGGCCTGTGGCATGTTGCTTCAGTGTCCAGATGTTTGCTACGCTGCCTTGCAGGAGGACTCTGCATCTCTGGTGGGTTGATATCAGACTTGGCCACATGGCTTGCTCTGGCCAGTGAAATGTGACTGGGGTGACATGTGCCATTGCTAAGCAGAGCCTGTCAAAGCCAGCGGTCCTCCCATTTTATCCCTCTGAGGGATCACCAGTGAGATCTCAGAGAGGGGCTGCTTCTACCATGCGGATGAAGTGGAGCATATGCATAGCCCACCAGCGGTGGGACTGTCACGGCTAGTGAGAAATATGCCACGCTTGGCGTAAGGCCTCTGAGAGTCTGGGGCTTGTTTGTTACACATGTAAACTGAGCTGACAGATACAGTTTCTTTGAAAATCCCAACTCACTGTTAGCAGTTTTTAGGACTGATAATAGGGCCTTGTGGCATTTTAACTTGTTCTGGGTACTTGGACACATGTCCAGAAATTATGCAGAGACTCTTCCCTGAGAGCTGCTAAATCAAGCCGATCACATTTAAAGGCTGGAGGCCAGGGGTTCCCCTGGGCAGTGTGTGGGTTCTGGGCCTTCTCTTTGGTTACCATCTGTTCTGCTGTAGTGTGGTGTGGTACGTGCTTTAACAATCATCCAGTGATGTGTCTCATTTTTTTCTTTGATGGGGGAAGAGAATTATCCTGATTTGGGAAAGGATCAAAGTCTCAGAGATTGACCTATTTGCCCCACAGTTTGGCATACTCAGGAAATCCCAATTCCTTATTCTGAAAATTAAAACTCGTGTTATTTAGGCCCACAGTGGGTATTTTAAAGGCAGTTGAAATACTGATTACACCACTGGGATATGCTCCATGGGCAAGCCTCTTGGAGCAAAAAATGGATGTGGCCTCGGAAGGCCTTATGGCATCAGGAAGGAATGCTCTGACCGTAGCTGTTGCTCGGAAGCCCCCAGGTCTTTGTCCTCAGGGCTGGCCTGCCTCAGCATCATAGCCATGTGCCACTGTCCCCCTCAGCCCCAAGTCACGGCCACTATGTGCTGTTCAACACCGGGGCCTAAAGTCAGGTGTGGACTGGCAGCAGTGCCATCTCTTCCGTTAGCATAATAACACCTGTTCTAATTATCTCCTGCCAAGTAAAAAACCATCCCAATACTTTGTGGCTTAAAACAATGATTTCATTTATACCTATGATCATATGCGCCAGGAATTTGGGAAGAGTTGGCAGGTAGCTCGGCTCTGCGTTATGGGGCGTCAGCTAGGGTAGTTGGACCAGGGCTGCAGGGTCAGCTTCCACGACGGCTTACTCCTGCGCCTGGTGGAGCCCTGCAGGCGCCACCTGGGGGCCTCGCTTCCTTGTCACACAGCTTCCTCCACACGCCTGCTTAGGCTTCCTTACAGCATGGCGGCTGGGTTCCAAGAGAAGGTGTTCCCAGAGACCCCGGAGGAACAGCAAAGCTTCCAGAAACCTGGCCTTAGACGCTGTGCAGCATCTTGTCTGCCTCATCGGATTAATTGAGTGAGCTACTGAGGCCAGCCCAGGTTCCACGGAGGGGACTTAGACTTTGCCTCTCAGCGGGGCGCGTGGCAAAGAGCTTGCAACCTTTGTAGCCCCGTGCCCTTGCCAGCAGTGGCCAGCCCTGGCGGTCACTGAAATCCAGCATTTCGGGATTCCCAGAACAATCGTTACCTAAATTCAAAAGAAAACATTTTCTCCTTCTAGCATTTTCAGTAATTAACAGAATAAAAAATCATTGAACACTGTTGCTTGTGTTTGAACTGACGAAGTGCCGGGAGTGTTTTTCTGCTTGGCACATCAGGAAGATGTGGGTGCAGGTGAGGGCAGAGAGCTGTGGGTACGTGGCAGAAAGGACCCGTCACCTCCAAGGCTACTGAGATGCTGCCCCGAAAACACCTGATACGTGTATCTGCCAACAGCCTTTCTGCCTTCTTTTATTACACACGTGTACACAATGTATGTGTGTATTTAATACACATATGTAATATGTACACACATCACACACACAACACATATGTATGCATGTGTGCATATATGTATATTCCTCTCTTTTTGTTAGCTTTGTATTTGGTATTAAATTTTTTCAGCAACATGTACTAGCATCACTTATATTTCCTTAAAAGTGTTCTTACGGACATTTGCAAACATACACACGTGTTCCCCAGGCAGCCTCCACAGTCATCCTCATTTCCCCAATCTTGTCCGTCTACTCCCACCCCGACTTTCACTTTTTATTTTTGTCTGGAGTGTTTTAAAGCGGCGCCCAGCCCTTCCACCCGCAGATCCTCACCCCGTGTGACTCAGGCAGGTGTCATTCCCGTCAGGCTGTCCTGGAAAGCACACCTTCTCGCGCCTTCTCACTCATCGATACTGCAGGCTTCCAGGGAAGGCCCTGGTTACATGTGAAAACGCCACCGAACCACTGCTGGCCTCATGCCACCATCTGGCCAAGTCCCTTAAGAGACGGTGCACCTGTCTAGTGACATCCCGTGTCCAGTGTCATGCTTGGTGCGTGGTCCCAGCACGAAGGCAACATCCCACATTCACCCTGGAATCCTGAGGGGCTGGTATGTGGCTGCTCTGTTGTGCCTCTTTGGAGCCATTGGTCCATTCTGGGAACTGGCACAGGGAAATGCCACATATGCAAACAATGACACACAGGCAACCCCCAGCCACACTGACTCGCCTCCTGGGAGCACGACAGGTTACACACTCCTGCTCTGCGGGTGAACAAAACTCCCCTTTTCCCCTTCCCTTGAAACTGCCATCTGCTTGTGGCTACTTGCCCTGTGGTCTGATGGTCCGGGGGTGTCCTGATGCAACCACTGGGCGGCCGTGGGGCCCTGTGGGCAGGAGCTTAAGTCAGAGGGTGGTTGGCTGGTGGCTGACACGTAGAAAACGCACAGGGATTCTGGACCAGCCCAGCTCATCCCGGGAAGGGTGGAGCCCAGCGTGGAGCAGGGCATGGCGGGGTGTTGTGACCAGCACCGGACATCTGTCTGTCTCCCATTCTAGACCTCTCCCTTCTCGCTGGGGTCCGACTCTCCCTCCACTGGACCCTCCACAGTCGGGAGCCATCAGGGTAAGGCAGACCCCTCTCTGGGCCTCGGTTTCCCCCTCTGAAGGAGAGCGTGGGACAGCCGAGTCTCTGAGGGCCTGTCTGAGGGGCTCTGGCGTGAACGTCCTTCGGGTTTACAAGGTTTGTCTGTGGGTTGAAACCTGCCCCCGCCTCTGCCATTCGTTCAGACCCTGCTGCTCTTCCTTGCTGCTGACCTCGTCCCTGCGTCTGCCTGGACTGAGGCTTGGAAGACAGGGAAGGAGAGAGCTCCTGTCCCCGCCCCCTGGTGTTCTGGGGGCTTTCATTTTGACAGCCACATGGGGTTTTATCAGCCAAGCCCAGCACCTCACTCTCCGTCCCGGGAAGGAGCACGTGGTCAGAGGAGAGGGCCTTACAGAAGGATGTGGCAGAGCGGGGACCATGGAGGCTGGAGGGAAGGACACCCGCAGCCTGGTGCGCTGGTCTGAATGTGTCCCCTCCAAACTCCATGTGCCGAAACGTAATGGGCAAAGTGACGGTATGAGGAGGCAGGGCCTCTAGGAGGTGAGCAGGTCATGGGGGCTACTCCCTGCTGAGTGGGATTAAGGCCCTTGGAGAAGAGGCTTCACGAAGCACCCACGTGCTCACCACCAGGCACACGGTGGAAGCAGAGAGAGCCCCCACCGGACACAAGCCACACCGGCAGCTTGACTTTGGACTTCCCAGCCTCTGGAACTGTGAGACATTAATCTCTGCTCTTTATAAATCGCCTGGTCTCAGGTGTTTTGTTATAGAAGCAGAAACAGACTAAGACACCTGGTGTCCACCGTCTGAAGCTACCAGCCTGGTGCCTCTGTGCGGGGAGCCAGGCTTTCTCCTAGGGATCACTGCGGCCGGCAAGCTGACCCACCCTGCGGCTAGGACGATGTTGCCAGGGGCTGGTCCCCAAGGAGGAGTCTTTGTTCAGACAAAGGCGGTGTCTGTCTCCTGTTTTCTTGTGTGAAACGTCTCTCAAAGCCGGTGCCTTCTGTGTCTTGCTGCGTCCCGGTATCCAGTTCAGAGTCGCTCTGAGACGCTCCCACTGGCTCCTGAGCCCAAAGCCAGGTGCCTAGACTAGAGGGAGAGCAGGAGAGAGGGAGACAGGAAAAGAAGGGGGGAGGAGAGGAGGGAGGAAGGAAAGAGAGAGGGAGGAGGGAGGAAAGACACACCAGTTGAATTCTGTCAAACAACTGGACTCCCCTTTCTGAGAGCTTGTTTTCTTTTCAGCAGCTCACTTAGGGGTTTTCTTCGTCAGTTTCCATCCGCTGCTTTGGGGTCTCGAGGGGCCAGGCTTGGGGAGAAGACCCCAGCCCCCTGCTCTGCTGGGCTCCTCTTGGCTTCTGGGTGCCCGGGTGCTAGTGCCTCTCCCCGCGCCCTCCCATACCTCGCTCAGCGCACCCCTCCCAAGGCCACTGAAAAGGGAGCAGTGACAGAAAAACAAAGAGTACAGGTCCTCAGGAAGACTCATGGGAGGGCTGGGGCCTCCCAGCGAAGGAGCCCTCCTTGCGGGAACAGGGTGGAAGGCCCGACAGAGGCCTCCCCTGAGAGCCCCAGGAAAGAAGATGGGGAAGGTGGGAGGAAACTGAGTAGGTGGTGGCTGCCCAGGGAGAACGGAATCCTCTCAAACTGGCGTCTGGGCGGGGCACAGAGGAGCAGACCAGCCACGAAGCCACGGCGGGCTGGGGCCGGAGTCACCCGAGGTCAGAAATGCCCAAGCAGGAAATGAGATGCAACTTGTAAAAGACATCAAAGGAAATGGAAAAACATTCTTCTAATATGTCAGGGAGGCTGGAGGAAGGAGGGGGAATGCTCCCTTTATTATTAGGGGACCAGGGAGGGGGGCGATAAGGGATGGCACTAGACTGCCAGAAGTAATTAAAATCCAAAGTGCCAGACACCTGGGGGTGGGAATAAGCGCCCCCCTGCAGCCCAGGGGCCCGAGGAGCAGGCTTGGAGCCCGCAGAGGAGCATGGGGGCAGGGGGTTGGGAGGCTGAGGCCCGCCCCGCCTGCCTCCACCCCTGCAGGCCCCGGGTGTGCAGTCTTGCAGGGTGCACACTGCAGGCAGCCAGCGCCCGCTGGTCTTGGCAGAGGCCTGGGAACTGAATAAATGCCTTTCCCGGAGGAAAATCCCAGTGGGATCGGTGTGCCAACACGTGAAGATCTAGAGGGCACTGAGTTGCCAACCGGCTCCTTCCACAGAGCGGAGCGGCGTGTCCGAGCCGGGGGACACTGCTGCACAGGGAAGCGGTATCCTCGAGGTACTCCTCGTTGGTAGCCGGGCTAGGCCTCCCTCTCTACACAGGTCCGGCCCATCTCCGGTGCCTGCTTGGGGTTGCTGTCGAAAGTGGGGCCCTTCTCCCTGCCTCCTGCTCCTCAGGAAACCTCTGGATGGGCTGCACCCCAAGGCGAGCCTACTCCAGGGTCTGGGTGCACCCCAGGTGGCGTCCAATGCCTGTACGGTGCCTCCTAGCAGCTGTGAGCACGTCCTGCCCGGCCCAGCCATCGCTTCCACCCTCCAAGGAGCAGACTTCTTTATTCCAAGAGGAAGTTGGTGCTGGGCACATGTGGGAGCCTCCAGACAGCCGAGAATTCAGGCCCTAGTGTGTCCCTCCCGGCTCTGCACAGGCTCTGAACCGGAAGTGGGTGGACGTGGAGGGGCTGTGTGTGGCTTCTACTAGCAATGGTTGCCTCAGGGCAAGTCTCAAACTTCGCTGGGCCTCAGTTTGGCAAATGGGGCTACAAGGAACCCAGCGGGGAGCAGAGCGCTCAGCCGTGGGGGCGGGCTTGTTTTTCCCAGGCCCTGGGGGAGCCAGGGCGAGCCTGTTGCTTGCAGTGTCGCTTTCCCGGCTCCCAGCACTGTAAACAGCAGCAACAGTAACGACTGGGGTTCAAAAGTTCAAGACTCTGGTTCAAAGGCAGCCGGAGTGAACGCCGAGCGGGCGGCGGGTGGGTGCGTGTGCACCCCGCAGGGGGCCGGTGGCGGTGGGCACTGGCCACCCGAGGGAGGCCAGGCGCGGCTCCCGGCGTCGTGGTCGTCGTCCGGGAGCGCGGGCAGCTGCGCGCAGGCGGGAGGGAGCGCGGCGGCCCGGCCCTGCCCGCGGACGGCCGGAGCCCGGCCTCCCCCTCCCGGCCGCAGCGCTCGGCTCGCCGGTCCGTGGGGAGGGGCGGGAAGGCAGCTGGACCCGGCGGCGATTTATGGGCCTTTCAGGCGAGCAGGTGCCTCCTCGGGCCGCCCATTGTCTCGCCGGCCTCACAATGGGGCTGCTGCAGCCGCAGTGCCGCCCCCGCCGTGGCCCGCACGGGCGCCACGGCCCCGGGCGACGCGAGAGTCGGGCCGCGCGTCCGTCCGCGCCGGTCCTCGCCGGTCCGCGGGAGCGGCCCCGCGCGCCCTGCGTGCGCCCTGCGCTCGCCGGCCCGGCTGGCCTGCGGGGACCCCGCGCCCGCCGAGCACCCGCGTCCTGCGCCGTCGGGCACCGGCTCTGCCCGGCTGCCAGGGCCCGCGCCGCTGCGTCGCGGTAGCACACAGGGGCCCATTCTTCCCGGCTCCGCGCAACCATATGGCAAATCCGCGTCGACACAGCAGCCCCCGCTCATTCAGGCGCAGAATGTCCCGCAACAGGGAACAATCACAACTCTGTTCGCGTCTATTATGGATGCGAACGGGGCGAGAAAAAAAAAATCATTTAACTCCAAGAGATAGCCAGCTAATTAGCAACCATATGTGAGCCCGGATTCAAAGCGATGCCGAGGAGTTCATTCTGAGTCAGGCGACTTTATTAGGTATAGAAGACAGATGTCCCGACAGCCCACGCATCACAGAAAATCGTGTCGGGGAGTTCTTGAAATGTCCGGGAGAGCTCTTTAAATATTAAAGACCCAGCCCGCTGATGGACTGGGCCGGGGTCCTCTGGGATCACCAGGCTCCAGGAGCAGGACTTAGCAACAGTGACTCTGGCAGAGGCTGGCCCAGGGAGGGTCCCTCCTCCTTCTTCCTCCCCTCGGAATGGACCCTTTCCACCCAGGTGCTCTGGGGGCCCAGGAGGAACAAAGGGAACTCCTGCATGTATAGACTGCCGGTTAGGCTTTCTGGCCTCCCAGGGCCAGCGAATGGCTCTGTTGGGGCATCCAGTCCCTCTTTTGCCCCCAGGGAAGGAACTTAGAACCAAGCTGCCTGTGGAAGTGTCTAGTTACACTGGTCCAGCCAGAGCCCAGTGAGCGGTGCGTCCAGTAGGTCTTCCTTTGCAGTGGGCAGAATGAGTGAATCAACGAATGAATGAATGATCCAGTGTGGCAGCCAAGCCGACTATGAAAATCCCTCAGGGGTGGGTGGGCGTGGGGGCAATGGTGGAAGGGACACTCTCCTGATTTCTGTCCCGAGAAAGTAGCCTCTGGCCATGAGCCTCTGCTTCGAGGAAGGAAAACGGAAAGCTCGTTAGAGAGAGAGAAAAAAACTTTCTCTGTTTTCCATGCAATGCAATTATGTTCCAGCTTTTTCTCCATGTTATTCTTTTAAGCCAAATGTCTGAATAAAAGGATTATTCCCCCGCCCTCCCCCCCAGGACTGCCTGTGAGGCTGTGCTCACAGGCGGGGCACTGCTGGTGAGATTAACTGCAGCCCGTGGCTTCCGCATTTCTTCTATGAAAATAAGTGAGGTCAGCTGCCATTCAATTGTCCAAGCATATATATTTGAAAATTTAAATATTTGAATCAAAGGAAAAAGGGGGATTTGCATTTGTGCCCAACGCGAGAGTGCATTTCCCCGAACGCTGCACAATGGGAACGTTTCAATCGGCATGAGTTGTCTCCTCGCGGGAGGGTTCTGTATAAAGGCAGCCAGTGCTTTCTCTTTTGTTTTCTTTCGCTTTTGTTTTGTGTTGTGTGTTTTTCTTTCCTCTTGCCCCACTCCAATCCAGGAGGGTGTTTTCTGAAACTTGGTGACTGACTTCGGTTTCGAGGACATAAAGAAACATGGAAAAACTCCCAAGAAACATTCACATCAGAGGCTTCTCTGGCACAAAAGCGAAATTTAATTGAACATGTGCGGGTGAAAAAATAGATGGGGGGGGGGTGGTCCCAGTGCCACTTAGAATGGGCTAATCAGCTGACTCCAGCTGGTCTGGATGAGGCTGTTAATGAAGCCCCCCTGAGCGGGAGGGAGGCCCGGCTTGGTCCGTCAGGCAGGCAGGCCCTGGCTGTCCAGGCCCTGAGCCTGCCCAGCCGCCCAAGCCGGCCGGACCCAATGCTTCTTGTCTGCAGTTAGCATTAGGGGCACACGGACATGGACTCTGCACATGGCTTTTCTGTCTTGGCCTTGGAAAACGGCATTTTGGGGCACTCCCCACTTTTAGATGTGTCCCTAGGTGTAAAGGAGAGTAGCTGGGAGCCAGCTTAGAACATGAAGTCAGAAAGGGTCTCTAAGCCAGGGCTGGGTGGGGTCTGCTGGTCCGGAGCTCTGGGGCGTGGTCCCCGTCCATCCCGGCTGTGTGGGCCTGGACAGATACCTTCCCCTCCGTGGAGTTCCAGGAGGGCGGATGCTGGCGCGTCAGTGTCTCGGGGCTGCCGTGACAAAGTGCCACGGCCTGGGTGCCTTCATCCACACTCATTGTCTCACGGGCTGGAGTCTGAGGTCGAGGTGTCACAGGGCTGGTTCCTCCCGAGGTCTCTCTCCGTGGCTCACAGATGGCCACCTTCTCCCTGTGTCCTCACATGGTTGTCCCTCGGTGGTGTCGTGTCCTGATCTCTTCTCATAGGGACACCCGTCCTATGGATGAGGGCCACCCATATAACCTCATTTTAGCTTAGTTACCTCTTTAAAGGCTTTATGTCCAAATACAGTCACATTCTGAGGCTCTGGGGGTTAGGGCTTCCACATGTGACTTTTACGGGTGGACACAATTCAGCCATAACACAGGGCTTCCAGCCTCCTGCCCTGTGGCCTGGGATGCCAAAGGCGAACTTCACTGTCCGGGCCTCTGGGGACCTGGCTTGGCAGGAGAGTGGGCCGGGCTGTGGCACCTGCTCATGGAGCTTGGTGACTGAGGTTCATGGAACTCCCACATTTCAGAGAGGCCTCTAGTGGCATTTGGGAACCCTGGTCCCTCCAAGCCCCGCCCCTGGCTTGCTATTATCCCCAGAGGATGAGTCCGGAAGCAGATACCGTCCCCTGGGAACTGGGGCTCCTTTAGAGCCTCCAGGCCTGAGAGAGTACGTGTCTGTTGATGAAGGCATCCAGCCTGCAGCACTTTGTCATGGGGGCCCCGAGACACTGACACACCGGCATCTACCCTACCGGTCCGGGGCTGTGGGAGGAAAGGCTGGTGGGTGAGTTTCCTGCTGGGGGCTCTAAGTGGCCACCTGGCCAGGCCCCTGCCCGAGGGACCTGCTGTGCCTGCCTCTGCCTGTCTTTTCCTTTTTCCTCTCTTCTCTCATTCCTCCTTTATCTTCTCTTTCCCAAATCTGTCCCCCCACAAATCCCTGGATCCAAATAAAACCCAGCAGAGGCTGAAAAGCAAGATAAATCCCAGAGCTCTGCAAGATGACCTGGGGCTGAGCCCTGACATCTGTTCTTGCATCAGCCGCTCTGCTGCTGTGCGACCCGGGCAGGTCGGTTGACCTCTCTGTGCCTTGGCCGGCCCACATCATGGCAAACACAATGCTGACCTGTCTCTCGGGCAGAGTGAGAAGGAGCTAATGAAAATGGCTATAAAAACACTCCAGGCATTTAAAAAATGTCACGTAATTGCAAAATAATAACGATAACAACAATATACTTTGGAATTTTGCTGGAACTGAGAGCAGGCCCGCGTGGAATTTGGCACTAAGTGGGTCTGCCCTGGCCTCTGTCCAAGGGGGTTTAGTTACTGAGGCGCCCCCAGGACTCCACTCTGAGGCGGCCCTTCTTGTAAGGTGGTCCTGCCCGCGGATTCCCGTGCTGGGCTGGGGCTGGGGCCGGGGCTCTCCCCCAGGCCGGGAGCCAGCTCCGAGCACTGTTGCTACAACCCGAGGTCACAGGGCTGGCAAACCGGTGGTGTTTCTTATTTCAATTCCCAAAATGAAAATAGCCTTCTATTTCCCCCTGATTGTAGAAATATCATGTGCTCATTGTAAAAAAAAAAAATATGGAAACAATACAGGAATGTATGAAAAAGAAAGTAAAAGTTCTCCCAGATAGATTCTCCCCTGGGAGATAACCCCAGGTGGTAGTTTGGGGCTCCTCCCATTTCATGCCACAGGGACCCACATTTACTTTTCAGGTCCAAAGTAATTTTAATATTTAAAATATCAGAATATCTATCTATACACACACATATATACACATATTCCTTTCATTAGAAATATTTAACTCTAAGGAGAGGCTTAGGAGGACCCATCATGCGAATGAGATAAACCAGGGAACAGAGGGTGTGAGAGAGAGCTCAGGACACCCAGAAGCTGGCGACGGTACCACAAGTGGAGAAGACGGCTTACAGCTCTGCGACTGTGTTAGGAAAAGGTCCAGCTGCCCCCAGGTTACAGGACTGGGAAGATGCTGTTGTCGAAAAGGTGACAGCAGGAGCAGGAAGAAGACACACATGCTCTTACGACACCACACGTGGGTGCGGGTGCGGTAGCCAGAGCAGCGTGGCCGGCGGGACCTGGGCCAGGGACAAGCTGCGGGCGCGGAGGCGAGCTCAGCTGGGCAGGCTTCTCCAGGGGAAGGTGGAGGCCCCCAGTTAATGAAGAGACCACAGGGGTCAGGACCAGATGTCAGCCTGAGGTGGGTGTAAAAATCCCATTGGAACAGTTTCCTGGAAAGAAAAGAAAAAGGGGCACCTGAGGGGCACCTGTTATTTCCACAGTGATAGGAAATGGTTTCCATCCCGTGACCATGGAAACTTCCA
The DNA here is from genome assembly GCA_004363605.1 of Indri indri. Classification (NCBI taxonomy): domain Eukaryota; kingdom Metazoa; phylum Chordata; class Mammalia; order Primates; family Indriidae; genus Indri; species Indri indri. The sequence continues at coordinate 39,651 of RJWJ010001618.1, read as the reverse complement.
TGGTACATCCTGGCTGTGCATTTCCTATATGCCGGGCTCCCCCTGCTCACAGCACGTCACTGTATTGGCACAGACTGGGATGGCACCCTGCAGCATCGAGGGATGGCTGCGGCCTGGGTGTCTGCGGGACCCCTGTGAGGTCCCAGGTGGGCCCCGGGTAGTGGCTAGGGTGCAGCCAGGCCCCGTGCTGGGCGTCCAGCAGGAAAGGGCTGCCTTCAAGGAGTATCTGCTCAGAAGAGCCAGGTGAGGGGGTTGCAGCCCTGGGCAGAGAGCTAGCAAGGTTCCTGGGGACTGTCCATCCAGGGAACAGCAGTGCCCCTGAGTGGCCTGAGCAGGCGCGGTGCTCCCGGCAGAGGGCTCAGCCAGCACAGGCTGCAGCGGGTTGGGGCTGGAGGGCGGGCACTGCTGCGGGGTGGGGGGTGGGGGGTGAGCCTGTGGAGGCCAGGCCGGGGTGCCAGGACCAGGCTGGTGGCAGTTGAACGAGATTCATGGTGTCAGCTGACTTCAGTCCCAGCTGAAAGTGGAAGGGTCCGCCTACCGTTGACTCAGCTCTTTGCCTGAGCAAGTTACAAAACTACAACAGAAAACCGAAGGAACAGATGATTCCCCTTTTCTCTTCAGTAGCGTCTCTGGTTGAGCCGTTTGGGAGTAGTTACCCACCCAGAAAATGGCTCTGTCCAATGCACAGCTGGTGCCGGAACAAGTTAGCCACCCGTCAGTGTATAGGTTTTCTAAGTTTGTGGTTGACATCTTGCTAGCACAGCGCACACATCCCTTCGTTCTCTCATTCACTTCCAGACACCCCAGCCCCAGCCCTTCCGCCAGCGCAGGCTGCGGGGTCGGGCTCGGGCTGCCCAGGCGCTGGGCGCAGGCCCTGCCAGCTGTTAGCCGGGCACCTGCGACTTCTCCCTCACAGGGAGGAGGCCTGGGCCTGGCTCCTGCGGGCTGGAGGTGCGAGGTGCAGGTGCGAGGTGCGAGGTGGCGCGGGAGGCCGGGCTGTTCCCAGGGATTGTGCTGACCCTGTCCAGCCTGGGGGTCTGTTTCTGTCGTGAAAGGTGCAGGGTGACAAGTGGGGCGTCTGCTCGTCGTCCTGGAAGACCGCACCGTGCGAGGACCCTTGCTCAGGCGAGAGCAGAGCTCACATCTGCGCGGCTCGCCGCCGCCTGCAAGCGCCGCGGGCCGGGGGTCCCACCGCCACCCCCAACCCCAGGCCGCCAGTGCCGCGTCTGTTTGGGGAAGAAAACGGGCCAATTTGTTTTCATTCAGAATCACTTAAGATCCCATTTTGGAGAAATGCAAAGAGAAAAGTGCGCTTCCCGCGCCCAGCGCTGGGTGCCGGCCCGTGCCGCGGCGCGCTTTGGGGCGGCGCCCTCCCGTCCGGCTCCGTCCCCTCCGGGCCGGGCTCCCGCTCCGCTCCGCTCCTCTCCGGCGTCGAGCGGCCGCCCCGCAGGCCCCGCAGGCCCCGCAGGCCCCGCTCATCTGCATGACGCGCACACTCTCGGCCCATCTGCAAAGGCGCAATTAAACGCGGGGGGCGGGGGCGCCCGAAATTAGCATTTCCGCGGCCATCTGGCGCGAGGAGCAGGCGCGGCCGGACAAAGGGCGCCGGGCGAGGAGAGAGGCGAGTGTGCCGCGGCATTGACCTGCAAATGAGGCTTTGTCCGCGCATTAAAGCTCGCCGGACCCCCGACCCGGCCCCGCCCCGCCCGCCGGCCGCGGCCTCTGCGGCCCAGGCCCGGACAGGGCGCCGAGGCCTGGTGGCCATCTCGCGCTGGGCCTGTGCCGAGGCAGGCCGGCAGGCCGGGTAGGGGGAGCCTGGAGGCCCGGCCCAGGCCTGGCCCTCCTCGGCCTCCCGCAGGGCCCCTGGGACTTGGGCCCCTGGGACTGACCCCTGCCCTGCCCGTGCCGCTGCTCTCCCCTGGGGCCCAGTGTTGCCCAACCCACACCTTCCAAGGTTTTCTCAGAATACTAGAAGCCTTGGGGATGGGTGGCCGCAGGGGACAGGGACAGGTGGGTGGTGTGCAGGACTTTATGTTCGGAGATACTAAAGCCGGCCACCTGGACAAGTTTTTGTTTTTTGCTATGGTCAAATCTTTGAAATAGTGGCTTCGCGGTGTTTTATGGGCCTTAAAAATCAGGGAACTCTGGAAATGGACACATTGCATTACAATTTGGTGACATCTGATGTTTAGGGACGCAGCTCTCTGGGAATGCAGAGCGTGTGGGGTGGCATCAAAGGAAGTCCGTGGCTCCTGAGGGGTCCGGAGGCAGCTGGACCCTGTCTGGTGTCTGGGTCAGTTGGGGTCCTCTGTAAGGCCCCCTGGGCTTTCTAGGGCCTTGCTTGGACTCTGGGCACCTGCAAGTTGGGGCCCCTGGGTGGCCGCCACGAGGGGCTGTGGCCCAAGTTAGACCGCAGTAGCGACCCCAGGACTCCTGTGAGGCGCAGAGGACAGTGTGTGGATGCTGTCCTGGGTCTCGTCTCCCCAGGTGGATGAGTGGAGCCTTGGTGATGCTGTCCAGGGTGAGTCTGTCTGTGGTTGTCACCCTGCCCAGCCACCCAGCACCATCTCCTGGCATGATTGAAGAGCTGTGGGGGGAGGGGCCTCCACCCCAGCCAGAGGGTGAGGAGGAGCTTTCCTGGAGGAGGAAGGCCTGAGCTGAGTCTTGCGCCAGGCAGGGGGAGGGACAATGGTCTGTCCTGGGGTCAGAGGGGGGAGGGGCTGGGACCTGGGAGTCTGTTCAGGGTGCAGGGGAGGAGGATGCTGCCGATGCAGGCCGGGGCTGGGTCCTAAGGCCGTGACTGTCATACTGAGTCACGCTTTGGGGGGACCCTCAAATATCTCCCCATAGCAGGGGCCAGAATGTCTCAAATGTGCCCAGAAACCCAAACCCCTGGGCTCAGATGAGGTCTTCAGGTTCTCCTGGGGTGCAAATAACTGTCAGAAAGAGCAAGCTAAAAGTTGAGGTCAGTAACATTCTAGCAAGAATTACTCTGCCAACTAATTTGCTCAATAATTGGGGGTCCAGGGACCAGCATGGAAACACGAGTCCCTTGGATGGGGTGCGGACAGGAAGGGTGTGGGCACGAAGCCTGGCACTGGATCACAGGTGTGCCAGGCCATCTTGCCAGCCATCTTGAGGGATGGAGGCTCTCCCTTCTGTGAGGCGGCTGCAGGACCCATGGCCTCAGCTGTGGGCTACACATGTGAGCAGGGGCAAAGGTCTCTGGCCTGGCGGTCGTGTGAGCTGGGAGGCGTTTCTCCATGGGCCTTGCATTTTTGTTTGCACCATCTCCTGCCCCTACGACAAGGGCATTGGGACAGGTGGTGTCTGGGACATGGCGGCATCTGGCTCTCGGGTGTGACTTGGAGGCTGCAGTGGTTCATCAGACAAGGTTGTGGGTGTGAGACGTGTCTGGAAAAGCACAGTGCAGCGGATGGAGCCCCTGTCTGTGCTGGGCCGGGGGCTGGGCGTGTGGCCCCCAGCTCTCCAGCACATGCTCGGGCACCTGCGGAGGTGGAGTCACAGGGATGTGGGACATGGTGGGAGGGTTCTGGGGGCGGGTAGGGCGGCAGGCACACATGTGGGCTGGGGTCAGGCTGGTCTGGGGGGCCAGGTGCTAGAGGTAGGTGCGGTGGGGAGAACAGGAGGGGAGCCCCTCTTTCTCCTGCATTGTTCCCGTGCTCCGGGGTCAGGTCCCAACCGCCAGTAGGCAGCGCAGCCCAGGGCCCGTGTTAGGAACAACCCCAGCCAATGCTCTTTGTCCTCAGCAGGTCACAGGTCCAGCCTGAGGTGGCTGTCTGCAGATCCCCATTTACTGACCCCCAAGGGCTCTCCCTGTCATGTGTCCCACCCGTGACCCCCTGGAGGGACTCTGCCTGAGGGGGGAATCAGCTGCAAGGACACAGACAACATCTGCAGTGGGTTCCAAGTGCCATGAGAGAAGAGCCTGGGCCACATGTGGAAGGCATCATGGAAGAGGAGCCCCTTGCTCTGGGCTTTGGAGGATGAGTAGGAGTTTGCTAAGTCCAGACAGGGAGGCAGGTGGTGGTGGCAGCGGTGGCATGCTAGCGGTGGCCTTTGGGAGGGGCCTGGAGATGTGCCTCGTCCTGCCTGGGTTTCCAGTTCTTGCTTCCTGAGCCACATTCCCATCACGGGATGCTCTTTTCAGTGTGATGGTCCTGGGCAGAAGTGCTCGTGGACCTGTCCGTGGGGAAGGCAGGGCTGCTTTTGAGCCGCAGGTAGGGGCCCGAGTCCTGGCCTGGGCCTGCGGCTCAGGAGGGTGGCCTGGAGGGAACACTGGAGCCCGCGGCCTGGCTTCAGAGTCTGGGCGAACCCCGCAGTGCTGAGGGCCTGGCTGGCCCCGGGCTCACGCTGGCCTGGGCGGGGTCGGGCCTGTGAAGACGGCCAGCGGCCCAGCCCCCCTTGCGTCCCTGCCTGCTCCGTCCCTCGCTTCCTGCTTGGCCGTGAGCGGCCAGCCTGGCTGGAGACCGCCCACCCCTCCGCTGGAGAGCTGCTGAAGAGAAATGGTTTCTTTGCCTGTGACCGGGCCTGTCCCCCATGGCTTCCGTGGGGCCCACCAGGCCATGGGCTTAGACGTTCTCCTCCCCGAGTCCTCAGGGGCTTTGGCTGAAGCCAGGGCGGAAACGCCAGTGCCCTTCCACCCCAGCCTTCGCCCGGAAGTAGAGGCCGGGGCTGGGGTGGGGCGTGGGGCCATGGGTGGCCAGCAAGCCTGCTGTGGCCGCGGTCTCAGGACCCCAGCCCGCTGGGGTCTCTCTGGCAGGACGTTAAAGGGGGCTGGGGCAGGACCTTCTGTCCTCTACGCAACTCTGGGAGGACTGAGCCGGCGCCTTAGCATGAACTGCTTCCTAGGCTGCCGCCTGCCGCCTCAGCTGCCCATCCGCGACAGTGGTCCTAGCGTCACCGCGGCTCATCTCATGCTCCCCACGGGCTGCCAGGCCCAGTCCCCCTCTGGGGCCACCTTCTCCGTCTGTCACTTAGAGGGCACCTGCAGGGCGGGCCAGGGGCAGGGTTGGCGCCAGCCTTGGGTTCCTTATCTGTAAAATGGGGCAGTAATACTGGCCTGACAGGTGTTGGGCCCAGGCGGGGGGGCGGTCCCCGTTAATGGTTGGCTTGGAGGGTCCCCCAGCCTGCTCTGGACTGCCTGCCGTCTGTGAGGCCCTGGAGTGGAGTAGAGTCTCTGCCGCCTTTGCCACACCCCTCCTCACACTTGTCCTGGCAGCAGTGGCCTGGGGAGGCCTGTGCTCAGGGGAGGGCCCAGGCGGCGGGGCAGCCCCAGGTCGGGCCAGGCGGCTCCGGGGAGGCTGAATGAGCACTGTCCTGCCACCGCGGCTGTCATCTGCCACTGGGATTCGGTTTCCTGGACTGGTGTGGCTGCAGGTGGATTCTGTGAGGCCCGGTGACCTCACAGCCTGGAGCCTGGGTGTCTCCTCAGCCAGGCGGTGGCCACAGGGGTGGGAACAATGGGGCATTTTCCCCCAGGGGAGCAGGGCCTAGCTGGCGTTGGGAAAGCAATCTGCCTGCACCGGGAGGCCTCGGGCTCCCTGGCAGGAAGAGGGGCCGCTGGGGACAGCAGTGCCAGGCCTTGGCAGGGCTCTGTGGAGGCTGGGCCAGCCAGGCGCCAGGTAACTGGAGCCACCCAGACACACGTGCAGGGTTTGCGGAGCATTTTCAGGGCACAGTTCTGCCTGCTTTACCTTGAGGCTAGCGACGGGTGGAGAGGAGCATGTCGGTGGGCACCAGGGCGGGGGGCTCAGCTCTGCAAGAGATGGGGGTGGGGCCGGCCTCTCCACGCACTTTGGGGAGCCACAGGGGCTCTGGGTGGTATAGGGCATGAAAAACGGCTTCCCCCAGCCGTATAGGGCTGGGCTACGAGTTCAATTGACACAAGGCAGATTAACAGGAGGAAAATAATTTTTATATGTACAGGTGAGGGAGTCCCGCAAATGTGACACTCAAAGAAAGGTGACATGTTGGGAGCTCATACAGCATCCTGAGCTGCAGGGAACAGGGGCTGGGGCTTCCGGGGGCGGGGGTGTCTCGACTTACAGGAGGGCAAGGGGAGGAGGCGTGAGGTCCCTGTGGGCCGTGTGCACCCAGCAGGAGGGGTGAGGTCCCACCTGGGTGGGCCCACCTGCTGCCTGGGGGCAGAGACCGGTGGTCGCAGCCAGCCGAGTCAGAGCTGGGTGGCTGGGCCTTGGAGCCCTGGGAGGAGGCACCTTCCGAGCCTTGACTGTCCCTCGCATGCTTGAAGGATCTTTCTGGAGCACAGGGGTGCCGGGAACAGCCCTGGGAGAGGGATTTGGGCTCTCGGTGAGCGTGGATGTGTGTGCGTGTGGTTCCCTGACCAGCCCGTGATGGCCGCAGCCTGGACACCCAGGACTGTCCTCTGTGGGACTGTGCCGAGCACAGGTCTCTGTCTGAGGAAGTCTGTGCTGAGGTCGGAAGAACAGAAGGTCCCCCAGATGAGCTCGGCAAACCCGCCGTGCCCCAGAGCAAGCCCCGGCAGGACAGTCCGGGCTGCGGGTAGCACCCAGGAAGGAGGGAGGTGTGTGGCGGTGGCGTGGGTGAGGCCTGCTTTTTCCGGCCTGTGGGCTGGGGTGTCTGGGAACATGCAGTAAGGAGCTTTTATTTGTCTATACCTTGAAAAATAATGTCCAAGGCAGAGGGGGGCATCCAGAGGGGACCCCTGGGGACTGTGGGCTTGAGGAGTCACCGTGGAACATTCAGGAAGCACCTACCACACACGCCGCATTGACTTGCTAACAGGCATGTCGGGTAGGATGTGGTCTCAGCCACATTGGACAGCTGGGGAAACCAAGGCACAGAGTGGCCAGGCACCTGGCCCAAGTTCACAGGAAATTCAGGCTCTGAAACCCCCTCTCCCTCCTGCGGCTCACCCATGCCTCAGTTTCCCCTTCTGCAAGTGGTGGCTCTGAGCAGCTGAATTGTCAGTGGGTGGAGGGCCCAGGAGGTGCCTTCCCAGAGCTATGGGCGACGCATCTCCCTTGCCGAGCCCTGGTGGGGTGGCCTGCTCCCTGATTGGGCAGTGTGGGTTCGCCTGGGTGCCAGGGGGACCAGACCGAGGCCCAGAGAGGAGACTGGCCTGGCTCCGGGTCAAGAATGGAGCTCCTGGCGGAGCAGGAGCCAGGCCCCCACCACGGGTCGGCCAGTCAAGTGGAAGACCCGAGGCGATTGTCTGCGCCGGCTGGCTTCTCCTCGCCAAGGCCTTTGACACTCCTGTGGATGAGAGAGGGGATTTGATTAAGACCCTTTGAAATTAATGACATTAACCACCGTCCTGACAACCCCTCTTTAGAAAGCCCCTCCCGTGGGGCCTCCTCCCAGGCCACGCCGTGCTCCAGCTCCCTGGGCTCTGCTGGGGTCCCCAGGGCCTGCCCAGCCTGACCCGACGGCTCTCAGGGCCTGCACGTCTCCACCCCCAAGGGCCTGGGGGAGCCCCCTGGGCTGTGGCCTCTCCCAGCAAGGGCCTCCTCGTTCCCAGCCTGTTATGCCCGTGCCCTCGGCCGAGGTGCTGCAGCCCGGCCTTCTTGGGGTGGGCTGAGGGCACGGTTGGGGTGAGTGTTCCCTCTGACAGGTCCTCCGGCCCCTTCTGATGCTGGGGCCACTCGGCCTTGCTGTGGGGCTACTCTCCCACATGAACTCCCTTGACTGTTCCAGGAAAACTGGGTGGCATCCGAGGCCCTGGCCCCAGCAGTCACTTGTGCTGAGCCAGGCACCGCTGGGCAGCTATGCCAAGAGATGTCCCCCAGATGTCTACCTCACGACCTGTTTTGTGTTCAGCTGTGCACAGGGACATACTGCTGGGCTGAAGGGAACAGCTTGTATGTGTGTTTTCCCTGCGCGCAGCAGGCGCTGTCATTGGCACTTGGTCTTACGTTGCTGTGGCTTCGTGAGGTCTCCTCTTACGCTAGCGCCCCGCGTCCGCTGTGAGGCTGGGGCTGCAATGACCAGCTGAAACCTGGAGAAGATCAGGGCCTTGCCCAAGGCACATAGCGAGAGAGGGGCTGGGCCAGGACCGGAACGAGATTTCTGGCTTCTGGCTGCAGCTCCCCTTGCTGCCTTCCTCCACGTTCACAACATGGCAGTTCTTGTGTGTGTGTGTGTGTGTGTGTGTGTGTGTGTGTGTGTGTGTAGGAGGTGGCAGTGGGCTTTGGTGAATCTCATTAGTGGTCAGGCTGTAACAGTCCCTTGAGGATCCACCTGTGAAGTTTGGAATTTTCCCTGTGTGACAGGTGCAATGGCAGCCTTCTTGGCACCAGTGGGCATGTCCTGAGGGACCACCTGGCCCTAGCTGTACCAGGGCAGACACAGTGCTTGTGACTTAGCCTGCATGGCTGGCAGAGGAGCCATGCTCAGACCACCTGGAAGTTTGCTGTGTCCTTTCCTTAGATCTAGCGCTATCCCGAGACCCAAGAAGGCCAGCCCTGCATTCCAGCCAGTCTAGTCCGTCCTGCCGGGTGGCCCGGCAGTGGCTTCTTTGCTGTTGGAAGTCCCATTCCTGCTCTGGGGCTTCTCAGTGTGAAGTCACACAGACAGGTGCTGTGTTGGGGGCTGGCCCTGCCCTGGCCTTGGTCTCCCATCCCTACCAGGTGGGGGGACCACGGGATCTGAGGTCTTTCTGCTCTGAGCGTGTCTCCCCTCGGGCACCCTGTCACTGCCTCAGCACCAGTGTCCTGGGCGCTGGTCTCGCGGGATGAAACTGCTGGTGGGACTGGTCCCGCTTTGCTGCTGCTCAGTAGTGATGCCACAGAAAGACCACGTGGTCCCTGTGGCCGGGCATTTGGAGAATTTCACCGAGCAAGGTGTAGAGGGGGTGGGTGGGAGAGGAGGCAGTGGGTGTTTCCAGAGCCATGGGCAGGTGGCCGTCACTGTGGTCCCCAGGCGACAAGCTCTTGACTGGGTCCACTCCCAGCAGGCGAGAGGGGCTGGGTGTGCCAGGCCCCTGATGGGCACCAGGATGGACTCTGGCCTCTGAGCCTGGTCTGGGCCACCTCTGGGCTTGCTCATGTCTTCTCTGGCAGAGGTGAAACCCATCCTGAGGGCTACGTGATGGGCAGGACGCAGATCGGCCCTGGGAACTAAGGGCACCCTGTCCCCTCTGGGTGCCGTAGGGTGGGGGTCTGAAGGGAGGCGGAGGCGAGAGGGGCCTGAGTGTCCCCTGGTGTCCAGCAGGGCTACCCTGGGCCTCCGTCCACCTCCTCCACCTTGCACCTCACTCAGGCGCCTGGGGTTGTGGGGGCTACAGGAGCAGGTAGGGTGCAGGGAGGCCTCATGCAGCCCCCAGCACCCCTGGGTGCCTCGCCGGGATGCTGAGAGGAGGGTCTAGTGACAGAATCAGGGCCGAGAGGTCACAGAAGGACCTGCTCAGAGAGAGGGGTCTAGGGCTCAGGGCGCACCCACCCCTGCCGCACAACCAAGGTTTGTGGTCCGGGGGCAGCTGCTGGTACCCTGGACTCAGAAGCCTTGGGATAGGGGTGGAGCCCCCAGCCTTCAATGGGCCAGGACCCCATCTCTAGGGAGATCTCCCTTGGGCAAATGTCTCTGGCCAGCGCCGAGATCCCCCACCCACCTTTGCCCAGGCCTGGGCTGTGGGGGCTGCAGGCAGCTCTCCCCAAGCAGGTGAAGAGGCAGCAGCTGGCCGGCGTGGTCGGAGTCATGGCCGTGGGCACCCGTGCCGCCGGCCCTCTCTGCTTTTCCACGGAGGCCCGCCGCACAATGGCTGGCAAGGGCCCGGGTGGGAGCTGTCAGCTTGTAGAGGGCCCCGGCCCCGGCCCCTGGGCTCAGAGGTCAGTGGTGACTGAAGCTCTGTCTTTTTGGTTCTGGCTCTGGCCGGAGCACACTCCAGGCCCGGCTGCCTGGGACCCTGGCTGACCCAGTGGGGATCCACAGTGGCCAAGAACAGAAAGGGTCGGGGTGCTGAGTCTCAGGCCATTGGGGTTGGTGCCCAAATCGCCTGACCCCTGGCCACAGGAACCGGGCCAGAGGCAGGAGCGAGGCTGAGAAAGGGGGGGTGCAGAGATGCTGGAGACCCCACGGAGCTTCTGGGTCTGACGGGCACACGGCCATGCTGGGCCTGGGGTGCCGGGGAAGGTGGCTCGGCTGAGGAAGGGTCCCTAAGTCCACCTCCTCCAGCCCCTGCCTCACTTGGTGCCTAGTGTCGTAGGGGCCGTGTGAGGAGGTGTGGGGCTCGGGGCCGTGTGGGGGTGTCCCCAGGAGCACTGGCCCTCGTCTATACTCCCAGCTATCTGGCTGCCTGGCCTGACCTACTGCTTTAGGAGCCCAGGGTGCAGACCCCCACGGGTGCCCATAGGTGGTGCCTCCTGGTGATGCCCTGCCTGGGTCCAGGTCAGCCTCTTTTCAAACCATTTTATTTCTTCATTTAACTGGCTCTTCCTGAGCACCCAGCTGGGGCCAGCCCTGTGCTGGGCACTCCTAGCTCCAGCCTCTCCCCCAGTGGTGGGCTGGCGGGCACTATGCCCAACCCCTCTATGGCGGGGGGCCGCCTGCTGAGATGAGGGAGGGAAGCTTGGGGCATAGGTGCAGGGAGAGGGTCGGGGAGGGAGTTGGCCTGGTGGGGGGACTGGGCTCAGGTGAGAGATGCCCTGGGGCCTCACAGGCTGGCTTGGGTGAGGCAGTGGGGAGCCAGAGTTGGTTTGGGAGCAGGACAGGGAGCAGCCAGCTGGGGTTGGACAGCTCGCTCTGGCTCCAAGGGCCAGGGGGCTCGGAGGGGTGAGGCTGAATGCAGGAGGGGCCTGGAAGGAGCTCCCAGGGGTCAAGCCAGCCAGGCAGGGGTTTAGCAAGGAGGCAGAGCCCGGTGTTACTCCCCAAGTGGCTTGTCTGGTTTCTTTTACTAAGCACCTACTGTGTGCCTGGCTGAGGCCCAGACTTTGCATGTCTAATTGCCTTGCAACTCTCCTTCGAGGGGTGCTTTCACAGTTCCCCATTCCACAGCAGGGAGGGGTGGGTAGTGAGGGGCCCCAGGCCTCCCTGCCCTTGCCTCTTCCTCCTGAGCCCCTGGCCCCTGGCTGTCCGATGCCAGCACCAGAGACTGGCTTGCCAGGGCCCAGCCCAGTGCCAGCAAGGTGCCACCAAGGGCAGGCCACAGGGGCAGCAGGACAGAGGAGGAGGGTGCCCTGCGATCAGGAGCGGCCCCCTCCGTGGCCCCCCCAGCAGATGCTCCTGGCACCCACTGGACACCGAGGACCTCAATAAGGGAGCCCAATTTGGAGACAAAGACCGGGCTCTGCGGACAAACACTCATGGATATTGTCCGCCCGGCGGCCAGGCAGCCGCAGCAGGGCCCACAAAGAGCCCGAAGAAAGGGGCCGAGGGAGGGGGCCCTGAATGGGCCGGGGCTGCACATGCCACCGTTGCCTGGGCGACGGCCCTCTCGCGGAGAGGTCTGCCGGGCCATTGTCCGGGGCCCGCAGGACGTGTCACACACCAGATGGTCGTGTGCTGTCTAGGTCACTTATCGGGGGACAGAGTGAAGGAATGCGGCCGGCGCGGCAGGCCGGGGCGCCATCTGTTCCCTCCGACTGCGGGCACCGGCGGGCCTCGAGTGCCCGGCGGCCAGGCCCAGCCTCCACCGCGCTTTAATTAGCTAATTCCATAATTGGGCTTTATTTCAGGTAAATTGCATTTCACACCCGAGAGGGCCGCAATGGCCCGTGCAGGAGCGAGGGACTCGCGCGCTGCGTCGCAGTCGATAGTACAGCCACGCGGCCGGCCGGGCGCAGGGGCCGCCCCTGCCCGGAGGGCACCCGCGGAGCTCCCTGCGGCTGGGCGGGGCCGGGGCGCTGTGGAGGGCCCTGCTTTCCCCCCCGCGCATCCCAGGGTTTCCACAAATATTTACCCAACACGGAAACAACAGCTCCTGCCTCTCAGCGCAGCGCTGCTCCCGCCCCGAGGTGTGGGCCGGGAGGCCCGTGCCGCCCCCTCCCCTCCCCTGCAGCGGTCAGCGCCGGGCCACGGGATGCCAAGGCCCTGTGGTGGGAGCCAGGCCCCTCTGACGGGGCCCCGCTCCGCTCCCCGCGGAGGCCTGCATCCCTGCCCCCCCCACTGTGCACCTGCTGCCTCCAGTGGACCTGGGACAGCCCTGTTCTTGAAATCTCAGAGGCCCCCAGCCCTGAAGGGGGTGATTTCGGGGTGCGCTCAGGAAGGACAGGAGGGATGCAGTCTCAAGGACTGAGAAACGGTCAGCCAGCTGTGTGGCGTGTGGGCACAGCAGACGAAATCCCCGTCCCCACCGAGGGTCCATCCTGTGAGCTGGGGCAGCGTTTCCATGTGCAGGAGGGAGGGCCCTGCATAGAACCATGGGTGCAGGGCGAGGGGGGTGGCTGGTGCCCACCTGACATGTGCCCCCTGCCCAGGGGACTGGACGGGCTCAGGAGCATCTTGCTGATGACAGGGAAATGGGGGCCCCAGGATCCCCAGCCCTTCCTGGCACTGCAGCCCCCAGCGTCCAGGCCTCAGGGACCTGGAGGCTGGGCCTGGCCTGGGGGGTGACGGAGAGGCTGAGTCTGTCCCTGGGGGACGCTGCCCCAGCACCACAACCCCACTTGGGCCCCCCTGCCCCAGGGCCACAGGGTCTGCTGGAGACAGGCAGTGACCACGCTGTGACCATACACTGTAGCCAGGGCCACACCAGGGCAAGTCCTGGGGCCACCAGAGCCCCAACCAGGAGGGACATGGAGCTGGGCTGGAGCCTCTGCTGGCCTCTTGCAGCCCCTCTGACCTCTTTGAATCCTGGCCCACTCCTGAGAGCATGGACAAGCAGCTCCTGCCTGGTGGCCACCTGCACCCAGGGGTCCTGTCCACGACGGGTCTTGGGGGTTGGGGCTGCTTCGGGCAGGGCCTCTGGGGAAGGGAGCTGGGCCAGGAGAAGCAGGCAGGGAGGGCAGAGGCCAAGCCCCGGGCTGCCCCGAAGATGGGGTTGGTGCCCAGCACGCGAGGCAAGACTAGTGCCCAGAGCAACCAACCTGTGATTCTCCGTGTTTATTAGGAAAAGACTGTACGATTAAGAACCCAAATCACACCGTGAAACTCCCTGAAACACAGATTCCAAATCACCACAAATTACTGATTTCTATCAGACATAATGCCCAGAAGGAACCCCGGTTCTGCGTAGAGACTGTGACTCCTCTCGGCTCGGTGGCTGGCCGGGGGTGGGTGGGCAGGTGGCGTCCCCGGTGTCTGTCCAGCCGCTCAGACTAGGAACTGGAGCGGGGCTGCACACCTGGCGGGTCTCGGGGACCCTCCTTTCCAGCATGGTGGGAGGAGCTGCCAGTCCAAAGCAGGGGAGGTGGACACCCTTCACTCTGATGTGCCCTGGGGCAGCGGTGACCTGTCCCTTGCTGGGACCTGTGGCTTCAGGGGCAGCCCCGCAGTCCCCTGCTCATGGGGTCAGCGTCTCTTGAGAGGAGGGAGCCAGGGCCCTCTGAGCGGCTCCTGGACATTCATCGTAGCCTCACTTTAGTTGGCTTGGGCTGGGCCTGGATTTGAGGACAGCCCTTGTCCCTCTGTCTCCCCTTGGGCCAAGCAGGGTGGGCCTGCTCTCAGCCCGTGCCGCTAACTGGCCAAACGTGGGCTGGGCGGGGCTGGGCACCCTGGCTGCCGGGCCCTGGGGGGCCACCCTGAAGCCCTCACTGTGTCCCGACCACCATGCAAGCGATGTCATCCTCAGGATGTGGGGGCAGGGCGCTAGGGGTGACAGCTCAGACCTCAGAGGGGCCCCACATCCAGCCAACTTCTAGTACCCCCCAGCCAGGAAGAGGTGGCCTTGGTGGACCCCCAAGCTCAGGCTGTGCCAGACAGCGTGGCCCACGGGGGTCCGGGCGGGGCCTTGGACAGTGGGGCTGATCTCTCTCGGCCCTCCAGGAGGTGGCCGTGGCCAGGTGGGTGGCCCCCGCCGAGAGGGCCCTACCCTCTCTATCCCCCGCCAGGCCCCCATCAGGACCCCTCATCGGGGCCCTTCTGGGGCACGGTCAGCTGCTCGTAGGTTGGGAGGGAGCCGCTGGGCAGGAAGAGCTCGGGGTTGATGGTGCTGCCGCTGCCGCAGGGCCGGACTGCTGGGGCCCCACCCCCGCCAGGGGCCCCGCCTGGGGGGCTGCCGTGGTGCAGGGAGAGGAGCTGGTGCAGCATGTCCGTGATGAGCACCAGCCTCTGGTCCAGCTGCGTCACCTGCGGGACAAAAGCAGGTGTGAGCTGGTGGCGGGAGGCAGCCCAGGTGTGCAGACAGCCCAGAGCCTGTGCTGGGGAGGCCTGGGGGAGGGGAGTGTGGGTGGGACACGGGTGCACCCGTGTGTGAGGCCTCCAGTCACACCTGTGTGCAGACTGTGCATACGTGTGCCCACTGGGGCATGTGGCCTGTGTGCTGAGACCCTGGGTGGGGGAGAGCCTCTCTCCTCCTTGGCTCTCAGCCCCCAACCTGGTGGCTGGAGGTGCCTCTGCAACACTCCCAGGCTTGCTGCCCACCGTGGCCTCTGGCCAGGCCTTCCCGGTGGCCTCAGGTGTGAAGAGTCTGCACCAGGGACTGGGCCCCGAAGGGTTGGGTTTACCGCAAACTTCGGCTTCCTGGGGCCAGGCCCAGGGGACTTCGGGGTAAGGAGCCAAGGGAGGCCGAGGCTGCGTGTGCTCAGAGCAGGGCAGAGCATGGTGGGGCTGGCACGTGGGAGGGTGAAGCAGGCAGAGGCCCTGGGCGCTTTCTGCTGGGACCCCCAGGCACCACTGCCCTGACTTGGCAGGGACACCACCGTCTTCCCAGACCCTCTCTGCCCCGGCCCCCGTGGGCGGGAAGTGCCCAGAGCACTCTCCCAGGCCAGTCATGTGGCCTCCACCTCGAGTTCATCAAGGGCCGGTTCTGTGCTAAGCCACGTGCCGGGGTGGCTGCCGTGCGAGGCTGGCAGGGAGGTAGAGGCAGGACAGGTCCCGAGACACGCGGCGCAGAGTAGACGCTCCCCACGGAGGCCGTGTGGCGGCTGTGACGTCAACAGAGAAGCCCCAGATAGGCTGAGAGCTCCCAGGAAGGACTGGGCCACTGGGGAGGGGCCGAATCCAGCCCTGGGAAGGAAGTTGAGGCAGGGCCCACTCTGGGGCAGGGAGGGTGTCCAGGTTGGGGACCGTCCCCCAGGAGGGTGGGCCAGGAGGATGTGCCCAGCCAGTGAGCGGGTCTGGGAAGGATGTGCAGCTCGGATGGCAGCCACAGGGGATGATCCTTTGGCCTGCAGTGTCCCTGGGGGTGACCCCTGAGGGTGCTGTGTCCAAGAGTGAAGTAGTGGCTACCGCCGCCCCCACAGGGGCCTGGAGCACTGGAAAGGCCAGGAAGGAGGCGGCCGAGTCGGTGCACGGGCACAATGGCAGAGCTGCATCGGGGAAGAGTGCGGCTGCTGGGGGAGGCCGCAGGGATGACTCAGCCAGGTGTCAGCCGCCGCCGTGGCCATCTGATCACATGGACATGCACCACGGTGCAGGACGTCTGTGCCCCAGGCTGCCCGGGTGGCCCGGCTGGAGCCGGGGGTCGGCTCGTGGGGAGACGGCTCTAGGGAAGACGCTGCGAGTGAAGGGGGCACATCCTGGGCTGGCCGAGGCCGAGCAACCCAGTTGCCAGGTTCCCGGGCAGGTCCCGGCCAGCCCAGAGGACGGTCCTGCGGTCAGCAGCCCGCCCTCCCACCGCAGAGGCCGGGCAGAGGGGAGTGGAAGGGAGAGGTGGCCGGGCAGGGCAGAGTCGAGGGGTGGGGTCTCCCCTGAGTGGGGCCAGCGGCCCGGTAGGGCCAGGTGGGCACCCTCTCCCCGGGAGGCAGGGCCTTCGCCCTTCCCGGAGGACCCCAGGGGACCCACCTCCCCAGCCCCAGTGGTGGCAGCTGTAGGTTGAGGCTCTCTGACTCCCCGCCTGCCCCTGTCTTCCAGGCGTCAGGGCTGAGTCTGAGACCCACCCAACCTGGGACCAGGGGTGGCTGCATGCATGGGGACCGATAGCCCAGGCCAAGGGCGTTCGAGTCGTTTCTTTTCCCAGACAAACCTGCTGTGGGAGCCCAGGCTGTACAGGAGAGGGGTGCAGGTGTCTGTGGTTTGGCCCAGGTAGGGGCCTGGGGCCCTCACTCAGCTCCCCCACCCAGGTGCCTGCCAACACCTTAGCTCTCTGCAAAGCCATTTGGGGACCACCCAAGAGACCTCCACCCCACTCCACAGATGCAGACGCGGAGGCCAGGAGAAGAAGGGCCTTGGTCAGGGTCACCGGCTGGGACTGCTGTGGCTGCCATCTTGCCCCCTGCAGCCCCGTACCCCAGGCTCCATGCTGGGACCATGGCACTGCCGTGAAGGGAAGGCCTGGCGCCCTGTCCACCTGCACACCAGACCCCAGTGGCTCCTGCTGCCGGCACGACCAGCACCCTCAGTCCCACCGCCTGCTCATGCCCTGGGGGGCCATGGAGGTCACCCAGGCTTCAGGGTCCACCTGGGGAAACTGAGGCCTGAGGACCTGCAAGTATGTGGCAGATGGAAGCTGCAGCTGGGCTTGACCTCTGGGGGCCACCGGCTGCTCGCGCCCGCGTGCTGGTGGGGTTGAGCAGGCTGGTGCCACGTGGCTTAATGTCACTCTGACTGTGCTTGCTATTGACTGGTTTGGCATCAGTGAAAGCACCGAATCCAGCACAGATGGTAATTCGTGGTTTCGTACATTTTCACTTTCCTGTGCTGGAACATCTGTGAAGCCCCGCACGTGCTAAGGGGCTTGCAGACCTTTGTCGGGAATTCCTGGGTAAAGAAGCCGGGGTGGCTGGCTACGGGCGGGGCATGGGGCCGTGGGTGTGGCCGGGGAAGGGCCCGGTTGTGAGCCACCTGGGTGACACTCCTGGCGGGGAGCCCAGCACTGCGTGGTGCGCAGCCTCCTGCTGCAGAGCGGGAGGAGGTGGCCACAGGGCCGAGCTCGTGTCTGAGGGACACTGCAGTGTATCTCTGAAGCCACCCAGGCCAGCACCAGCCCCTGCCTTACTCTGCTTGGTCCCTGAACTCATCCTGGCTGCTGCCTATGGCCCCTGGGGATTTGAGGGGCTCATGGGGGTCTCCGGTTCCAAGGACGTGCTCTCATTATCCAGGCTGCTGGAGGCAGAGGCCCCAGGGTGAGCCAGAATGGGGGCCAGAATCCCAGAGCAGGCCCATGGTCCAGGGCCTGGCGTGGCCATGTCCTCCTCACTCCGGGAGGGCAAGTCTGGGGAACAGGAGAGAAGGTGTGCGATGGGGGCCTCTGACCAAATGGCTACCTCCAAAGCCTCTGGCCACATTCGGGGTCCTCCTGGTCAGCCCCAGGTCCTCCCAGACTCTCCTGCTGCTGCCCAGCCCCCGCCCAGCCCCGGCTCCTCCTCAGCCTGTCGCACAGACGTCCTGCCCCACCTCCGCCCTTCATGCTCTGAGCGCGAGTGCCTGTATCTCGTGCCTGGGTTTAGTTTTGGTGATGGGAGCCTGATGGGTACCTCGGCAGGCGAGAGAGCGGCCCTGGCCAGAACCCCGCCGAAGGGAGGCCCGTCTGGCAGGAGCCCAGGGGCGGAGCCACTCTCCTCAGGGGAAGGCAGTGCCCACTCTGGGCACAGGGGCAGGTTCCCCAAGAGCTGCTGGGACAGATCTATTTTGGGATCTCGGATCTCGCCGCTATTTGCAATTTGATAGTGATTACAAGGGCAAGGCAAACAAAAGCTGCTTTGTGCCCTGCCCGACTCACCAAATTAATAACCATAAGAGACTCGTGCAGCTCTTGAAGAGAGAAAAGCAATTAGAATAACAGCTCGTTAGAGCGCCCCGGCCCGGTGATCACACCCAAGGCAACCGGTATTCCTGTTTGATGTGGTTATACATTTGTTTTCAAAAGGAAATCTTGAAAAAGAGTCTTTCAAAGGAAATTTTTGCAGAACCTGCCCAGCCTTGATCCCTGCCTGGGACCAGCAAAGGCCCAGCCTGGTGGATGCCTTGGGCCGGCTCAGCCAGACCGGCCGGAGACAGGCAGGAGAGCCGGGCACACCAGGGCCTGGCTTGGGGGGGCTGCACCCCACAATCTGCCAGCTGGAGCTCCCTGGGGCACCCTGTTGGTCAGTGCCTACAGGCGGGGTGGGGCTTCCTCTAGGGACAGCCCAGGGCCCTCTGTATGGTCACAGGGCAAAGGTCACTTTGGCTGTGCTGTCTGCCCCGAGGAACAAGTTACTAGACATTCTCAGGTGGGAGGCAGGCAATACTCGCCAGTCTACGCCAGGCACTGAGCAACCGGAAGCAGCCCCGGTTCCCACTGGGGCCGCAGGCAGCTGGGGAGGGGTCCAGGTGCGGGGTGGGGCGCACGGAACCCTGGCACCCGGCCAGCTCTGCCCTGGCTGTGATCACTCGGTGGAGAGCTGGCCGGCGGTGCATCGCCATCGAGCACGCCCTCAGACCTGTCCCAGGCCACCGCCTCCCCTGCCCTCCGCACGCCCCCGCTCCCCCCAGCCAGGCGGGGGTGGGGCAGGCCAACACGGGCACCATGCCCCCACAGCTGTCCAGCCTGGGCCTGATTTGCACAGGAGAAAATGAGGCTTGATGACAGGAGGTGGCCTGCCCAGGGCCACCCTGGGGGATGCCTGCTGACCCAGGCCCAGCAGGGCACAGAGATGAGTTGGGGCAGAAACTGGGGGCTGGTGAGAGGCTCATCCATGTGCCCAGGGCTCACGGGTCTCACTCAGCATCCTTTTAAAGGGGCAGCCCCCCACTTCCTAGAAAACAGGGAGGAGGCAGGACAAAGGGGCGCGGGAGGCGGATGTGCGCGGGCAGCGAGGCCACTGCTGGGCTCACCGCCTCCCTCCTGCCCTGGCCGTGGGCCTGCGGTGCCCGAACAGCCACTGCCGTCTGCCCGCATTGGCAAGTGATGCCACTGAGGCTTGAGCAGGCCTCACATCCCCGGACGCAGGGGATGTGCGGGAGCTGGCCCCCTTCCCACAGCCCGGCCCGGCCGCCCCACCGTCCGCCTCCGCACTGCGGTCCTTTCCAGACGCAAGCTCCCGTCTCACTCCCAGGAGAAGCCCAGTCCCTCCTGTGGCTCCAAGGCGCCCAGACCACGCTCCTCAAAGGTGACGGCACGTGCCTGCCTCAGGCCTTCGTCCCTGCTGTTCCCGCTGCCTGCAGGTCACCCCTACCCCAGGTCTCGCCAGCATCACCTGATCCAAGGCCGTCTCCCTCCCTCTCTCGTGGCCCTGCCCGTCCTACATCCCTGCCTTTCTTTTCTCCAAGGCACCTGGTGTGGCCACGTCTAAGTTCCTCACCTGTCTCTCCCACTGAAAGTAGGCTCAGGGCCCTGGGCCCCCGCCCGGCCCGCTGCTGTGCCCTCAGTGGGCACCGGGTCCCCGCGGAAGGACCCAGTTGTTGCTGAATGAGTACAGCAGGTGCCGCAGAGCCCCCAGCGAGCCCCCAGCCTGCAGGGCGGGGAGGAGAGGGTGGGGTGAGCAGGAGGTCCCTGGCTGCGGGCTCTGCCTCCTCAGGGCTTGGGAACGCCTGTCCCCAGGGCGAGAACGGGGGCTAACACCCATAAATCACCCTCTCGCCAGGGCTGGCGGGCTGGCCGGAGTCTTGGGGCTGGGTACGAGTGGAAATAGATCATAGCGTTTCATAACGTAGTAATTTATGGTGGGAGCTGGGGTAATTGTGTTTATGACTTTGTTTTAGTGCTTCAGCTCTTGGAGAAAAATCCGCCGTGTTTCTGGCTACTGAGGTTTTACTGCCAGTCCCCGGGGCAGCCGCTCTGCTGGAACTTGCTGTCCTGCGGTCAGCCAGCCGGCGTGTACCCAGCGAGCTGGAGAGACGGCCCCAGAGTGCGGCCCACAGGCTGCCTGGGTTCAGGTCCTGCCTCTGCCACTTCCTGGCTGGGTGACCACAGGTACGTCACTTTGCCTCTCTGAACCCCAACTTCCCACCTGTAAATTGTGGACAATGGTCATATGTCCCTCAGTAGGATGCCGTGAGCTTTGAGAATGCAGGCAGGCAAGGGAACAGAGCCTGGCACTCAGCGCACGGTAAGTCTCCCGAGGACCACCGTGTCAGGACGACTTGGGTTCGTGTACAGTCAGGCACACGTGTGATGCAGTCTGAGGCTGAAGAAGGGTTGCTGTGTACACTGGAGGTGTGCACAGTGAGTCGGCACGTGTGTGTGCACGCACAAGTGCACACCCATGGCTTTGTGAGGGTGTGAGAGACTGTGTGTGCAGGAATGCACGAACTGCCCTGGATGTGATTTTGCACAGTTTCCTTCACTTCCCACAAATCGTTTGCCTGGACCACCAGGCCCTGGGGCCTTTGCACATGCCATGGTGGTGAGCACTGCCCCTCTTCCCATGGATGTGTGGTGCTGCCCAACCAGGCAGCTTGGAGGTGAGCAGGGGGCCCCACAGTGTGGGGGCTCTGTTGGATGCCAGGTGTCCTCTCCTAATGGGGAGGCAGATGCCACCATCTCTGGGACCCCATGGTCACCAACATACCAGCCATTTTGCCTGTCTGCCAGGCAATGTCCAGGCTGGGCATGAGCCTCGGCCCAGAGAGGTGGGCGGTGTGACAGCCCCTTGTGCCTTGGCCCTGGGACTGGCGTCTGTGTGGAGCTGGTGAACTGGCACTTTGCTGAGTGGGTGTGTCGGCTCAGAGCCTGCAGACCAAGGGCCTTGTCCTAGTGACTTTCCTTTGTGTCCCTTGCTGCTCTGGCTGCTGGGTAGCCAGAGGTGGCCACACTGCAGCAGGTGACCTGAGCCACCACCACAAGTGGTCAGACCCTAGGCAGGGTGCTGGGCACAGAATGACCAGTGGCTGAAGGCCTGGTTGGTGCCGTCCCCAAGACCCTTCCCGGAGCCTGCCAGTGCCTGGCTGGCCATCACCAACAAGCCCTCAGGAGTGCAGTTGCGTCCCTCTGCGAGAGTCCAGGGTGGGAAAGACCCTTCCACTGGCAGACCTGGGCCCCATGGGGCCTCCCCAGCGCCACATTCCAGGCCGACTGCAGAAGGGGTCTTGGGACCACCACGGCCCACCTTGCCCCTCCGCCGGCACCTGGTCCCCAGCTCTAGGTTCAGTTCTCTGCTCTCCCCAGAGCTCCAGGTCCCTGTCTCCAGGCACGCGGTCTGGAGATCCGTGGGACTGGATCCCCTGGCCTGCCCCGATCCCTTCCTCCCGGCTCAGAAAATGGCACTGACGTCCACACAGCGCAACCAACCGCCCAGGCTCCCTGGCGCTCACGACCCGTCCCGCTCCCTGCAGGGCTCACGGCTCTCTGTGGCACACACTTGGAATCCACCCTCCAACACGTCCACCCAGGCCGGCGCCTCCTCTGCCTGGACTGCCGCAACCACCTCTCACCGGGGTGCTGCCTCCCTCCGTGGGCAGCTGAGCCGTGCTTCCCTGGGAGCCGCCTCCCCCTGCACCGCAGGGAGAATCTAACCTGCAGCGATCTTGCTGGGGTGTTGCCTCCGCCCACCCCTCAGGCAGTCCTCCCCACCCCCTTCTCTCAGGCCCTGAGTGTACCTGTCCCCATCCTGCCCCAGGGCCTTTCCACTAGCTGTCCCTCTGCCTGGGAAAATGTCCTCCCCACTTCCTATAACCTCGGCCCAAATCCAGGCCCCCCCACCCCAACGTGCCTCCTTCTCCCCCCAGTGCTCCTTGGAGCCCTCCCCGCGCCTGACACGTCCTGGGCTGTCACTTTGCTTGCCTGGTGTCCCCTCCCGAGGCCACACTCCGCACTGTCTGCCCCGCAGTCTCCCGGAGCCTGGGACCCGGTAGGCGCTCGGTACACACACGTGGACTAGAGTTGGTGCTTCACAGATATTTGCTGCATCAGTCACCGAGGCCCTGGCGGTTCTGGGGCCCCGCGGGGGGTGGGTGGGGGTGGGGAAGCAGCGGCCAGAGCTGGCACCCCGGCCAGCCCCTTCGTTGCGCTGATTTGTTAGGACTCTCTGTGTGCCCAGCAAGTTTGACCTTTGACATGAACACTGCAAATATTTTTTCCTAATGTGCTATTTGTCTTGCGAATGGATTTGGGGTGTTGCCGTTTTGTTCTGCCATATAGACGTTTTATTTTTCACTTTTTTGTGGAGTCAAAGCTACCGTTTTCTCCTTCATGGCTTCTAACTCTGCAATTGCTTGGAGGGGCCCTCCCCCTTCCAATGCTCAAATATTTTTTCCCATAATTTTTTTTTTTTATTATTTAAAAATTTTTTTTTTCAGAGACAGGGTCTCGCTATGTTGCCCAGGCTGCAGTGCAGTGGCTATTCACAGGCACAATCCCACTACTGATCAGCACGGGAGTTTTGACCTGCTTCCATAATTTTTTGATTTGTATTTAACCCTCAAACCTGTATTCGTGTGGAATCAGTGCCAACCTGCGGTGGTCACGCCGTCGATAGCCCACCGTTTTACTCAGGGCTCGCCCTTTTCCCCAGAGCGTCAGAATCTCCGCTTTGTGTGCAGTTGGCCCCTGAACGACGGGGCTTTAACTTATGTGTGGATTTTCTTCCACCCCTCGGACAGCAAGACCAAGCCCCCCTCCTCCCCAGCCTACCCGCGTGCGGACGAGGACGGGCCTGCGTGATGAGCAGGAATACGTTTCCTCTTCCTCATGGTTCTCCTAACGCCGTCTCTGCTCTAGCTGACCGCGCTGTACGAACACGGTATAGAACACATGTAACATGCATGATGCGTGCTAATCGGCTGTTCGTGTCATCGTAAGGCTTCCTATCAACAGCAGGCTGTTATAGTCGTCAAGTCTTCTGGGGTCTAAAGTTATGCGTGGATTTTGGCTGCGTGGGGCCGGCGCCCCCAGGCCCCCAGGCATTCAGGGTCCCCCGCACTCCTTCACCCACTTTGGAGTCTGCACGAAACTGCTCCAACGGTCGCTCTGGTAACAGCCTTGGCGGGGGAGGCAGGGCCTTCCTTTCTGCGGGTTAAAGACGGCGGTGGCTCTCAGGGCGGTGGCCAAGGAGCCGTAGCCAGCACTGGGCCAGGGCAGCCTCATGACGGCCACGCTCGCTGCCCCAGTCGAGATCTGCTCAGAGCTTGAAGACCCTGCTTTGCGCTCGGAGCAAAAGGCAAAGACCTCATTCCGGCCGTGGGGACCGAGGCCCTGCTGCCACCCCTCCCTAGCCGGCTCGATCGGGGCCGCTCCCTACCCCTTTGCTGCGGGAATGTCTTCCTGCCCGTGCCACGCCTGTGGGCTGTGTGCCGCGTTTGGATGTGCCCGGCTGATGCCTTGGAGCTGGTGCCACGTGACCCCACCCTCCTGGACACATCCCCGCCGACACTCACACCCACAGCCTCACTGAGCCCCGCCGTGTCAACTTCAGGGTGGGTCAGAGGTTATGGAGGGGGTCAGTGGCAGAGTTGGGGCCCATGAGCACATAGGTACCTGGGTGGCACAGAGCACCTTTGCCCTCCTCCCCTGGGGGGGCCTGGGCGGTGGGGCCCGAGCACAGAGGCCAGGGTGCTGCCTTGCTACCTGGCAGCTGGCGGGGGTGGGCAGACCCAGGCCTGGGAGGGGGCTCCAGCCTCCCCGCGGGCTGGCCAGTCCCTATTCGGCGACAGGAACGTCCTTGCCTGCAGGGAGCCAGGCAGGGCTGCTCCTTGTCTGAGGGCCGGGGCAGCTGCCCACCTGGAGCAGCCCCAGGCCCGCTGGTCCCGCCGGCCTGCTCGGGGCCGGGGAGCGGGAGCACGGGGCGAGCTGGCACAGGCGCTGGAAGCTGAGCAGCGGTGTTTGTGTTGGCGGCAGGCAAAGACCTCACCTGCGCTGCGTTCTCCTCCTGCGCTGCCCCTCTGACGAGCCGCGGAGTCCCGGAAGCCAGAGGGATGCCAGCAGAACACTCTGTACCAGGGGCCAGCGAGTGCCCCACGCCTCAGCCAAACCCCAGGCCTGGCTGGCGACGCCGGCCCCGCCACGGTGGTGGGTGGGCAGAGGCTGCCTGGAGGCTCCTGTGTCGTCGCTCCAGTTTTGCCCACACCGACCCTGCCACTGGCTGCTCTCTGGCCAGGCCCGGCTGCCCCCATGTCCCCCGCGTGGGGCCCTTGGCCAGGGACAGAACAGTTCACGTGCCGAGGGCACCAGCCCCGGTGTCCCCACTCCCTTCGCTGTCCCTGGAAGACCACAAGCAGAACCTGCTGCTGCTTCGGGGCCACAGACCCCCCGTCCTCACCTCCTTCCCTCCATTCTGGACAAAACCCGCCCCGCCCGCACCTGCAGAGAGCCCAGGCTCGTCCTCTCTGGCCCCCGCTGGTACCCAGCGCCACCGCCGGCTCTGAGCCCACCCAGCCCACCCCCATGTGTCTACCTGTCCACCCGACTGTCCGTTCACTCGTCCGCTTAGCTGATGTCTCCCCCAGCAGCTCCCTCAGGGTAAACGCCAGGGCTCCCCACCCTGGCCCCCAAGTCTGACCCAGCCACCCAGGCCTAACCATCCAGCCTGCCCCCTGCCCCTGCTGTTTGCTTTCGGCATGGCGTTTACGGTCCTTGGACACACTCCTCCAGGTACGCGATGGGCACGTGGACTGCTTCCCACCTGTCGCCCCCGCTCCCCTCCCCGATGGACATGAGCCCCACGAGCCCAGTCTGGTTTCCTGAAGTAGGTTTCACACTTGGAACAGCACCTGGTGCGTAGCAGGTGCACCCCAGATATCCCTGAACGTGGCCTGGACGTTTCTGGGCCAGCCCCTCAATCCGTCCAAGTTGGCAACATTTTTCTCCAAAACGACAGCACTTTCCCTGGCGCCATGGGCCCTGCGATCCCCTCTCCTCCCTGCAGCCAGGGAAAGCATTTGTGTGTGCTGATCTGGTCACATCACCCCCATCCTGCATGAGGACCCCCAGGCCACTGCCCTCTTCACCCCTGCCCTGGCTTCCTCCCCTCCCTTCCCTGCCGCAGGACCTTTGCACGAGCTGGCTGGCTTCCTGGAGCACCAGCCAGGCCCTGGGGTGAGAGTCTCCTTGGCCAGCCCCTGCCCCACTCCTGGTTTGGCTGTTATCCCCCTCCCGCTCTCCTTCCAGTCCCCACCGTTTCAAACATCTGCTCCTGAAAGCGGGGACTCTGCCAGGTCAACGACGGTTCAAAGGCCCCATCCTCGATGTGCGTCCCTTCTTAGCACAGGGCA
This sequence comes from Indri indri, assembly GCA_004363605.1. Lineage (NCBI taxonomy): Eukaryota > Metazoa > Chordata > Mammalia > Primates > Indriidae > Indri > Indri indri. The sequence continues at coordinate 14,487 of RJWJ010001618.1, read as the reverse complement.
GCCGGGGCTCATGCCGGGTTGTGCCTGAGAACGGAGGCTTGTGTGTGGGGCAGGCCCTCTGGGGGCAGGTCCGACTCCCCTGGACAGCTCCGTGGGCCTGCGGGGAGGGGTTCAGGGCACGTGTCCCCCAGCTCCCCGGGCACCTGGGAGCTGCCTCTGACCACTCCCCATCCCCAGCATCAGCCTCCCCACAGCCAGCCACGATTTCTCCCCACGCCTCCCTCGCGCCACCTTCGGTCATCTCAAGACCACGTCCTCTCACCGGGCACTGGAAGCGGCTTCCCAGGCGCTCCCTGACCTTGCCCACTCTGCGCCTCTTCCTCAGACCCCAGCCCACCTGGCCCGCCTGCCGCCACCGGGAGGGCGCTCGCCCTGCCCCGCCCCCCGCCAACGCGCTCTGTGCCGCCGGAGCCTCGTCCCCTAAAGCCTTGCTGTTTACCGCTGCGGTGTTCGCTCTATGATTAGGCAGCTGACGAGGTTTTGCACGACGTAAGTACTCAGTGAAGACGCCCCCCGAGATACAGACGTTCAAAGAAGCCTCCCCATTTCACCTGCCCTGCCTCACTGGTCCCGTCCCTGACAGGCAGCCATCCCAGGGATCTGGCGTTTCCCCTTCCAGAACTCGCGCGTGCGATGCCGTGTCCGCCGCGAGGCTTTGGCATACGTGGTAACGCGACACGCGTGTGGCTCTTGGCTGGCCTACGTGGTAACACGACACGCGTGCGGCTCTCGGCTGGCCCGCCTCCACTCCGCACGGGTTCCGAGGCTGCTTGTGGAGACAGGTTGGCAGCGTCTGCTCCTCGGGGCGGGTGCACAGAGCCTTCCCGTGGGGATCTGCAAGCGTCGCGACTGGGTCCCTGCCGGGGGTGGAGGCCAGAGGCTGCACAGGCGACAGCCTCGTGCCCACACGTGCTGGCGTCTGGGACGCTGGGGAGGGCACCCTCTCCAGGCAATGGGTGTTCTCGGTGGCAAGGCCGTCTCCGGGTGGCCCCACCACGTGGCTCCCCTGCCAGCCCCCACTGCCCCCGGGGCTTGCGGTCAGGCCTTGACTGACGTCTCCCCTCCGCTCCCGGCTGAAGGTTCCCACCTCCTCGATGGAAACACGACAGGTCCTCGCGAGGACACGGCCCCCGTCCTGCCCTGCATCGCTGATCCCGCGCTGTTCCTCCTGCCCCTTTCCCAGAGCCCCTGCTTTGAACCTGGGGTTGTAGGGTGACAGCTCCTTGCGTCTTGCGACCCACCCGCCCCAGCCCCATTCCTGCAGAGGCTCATGAGCCTCTGGGCTCCTGGTCAGAGCTCCGGCCATAACATCCGGCAGCATCCAAACCTCCCAGCCTCCTGCTGAGGTCCTGGCCTCCACCCCTGGCACCCCGTGGGTCACTCCATAGTGGCCCCCTCACGGAGCTCTGTCTTCCCCCACCACCCAGCTCCATGTGGTCTTAGCCCACGCCTCCTATGTGCCCTTGACCCCAAGACCACAGGCCAAGCCCCAATCAAGCACCCTTCAGCCATTCGTCACCAGTCCCCACCCAGCTCAGCCACCCTCCCAGCGCCCATCTGGCCGTTTCCTCTCCAGTCCCGGGGCCTCTGTCACTCCCAGACACTCCAGGCTGGGCCTGCCTGCCGCAGGCCCTTTGCACCAGCTGTGTCTGTGAGGAAGGCTCTTCCCCCAGGAGCCCTCAGCTGACCTCCTTCTTCTTTGAGCACGTGCTTCCTGTCTGCCTCCCAAGGCCCTCCCCAGCACCCTCGCTATGAAGGTGCCCCCGCCCTGGCACACGGGCGGTGCTCCTGGGCTCTCTGGCTCTGGCGCTAACCTTTCTTGTTTTCTCTGTGTCTATGGCAGCCGGCCAGCACCTTGCGGGCGGGGAAGGAGCTGTGCCAGCGCCTGGTGCGCAGTGGGTGCTCGGTAAACACTGGCAGGGGGAGGTGAGTGAATAACGGTCATGAGACCAGAATTGTCTAGAACTCTGCTGCCAGGGTGGCTGGCAGAAGGTTCGCCATGCGTGTGTGCACGCGTGCGCGCAGGGCTTTGGATGCAGGCTTCCGCTGGAGCCGTGCCGGGCCCTGTGCTGGGCGTGAGGACACCGGGAGCAGGGACGTGGAGTGGCATCTGGGTGGTGGCAGGGACCCAGGGCTGCCGTGCTGGGGCACAGGGCGGCAATAGCCAGGTACCACCAGCCGTCCTCAGCCCTGGGGGCGCCCTGCCTGCCCTCTAGGCGCTGGGATGTCCAGTCTCACGGCTGTTCCTGCCTCGGTCCTGGCCTGGAGACAGCGGCCCCGTGACTCAGCCGGCCGGGGCTGGGCTGCAGCTGCGCCGACCTAGAGGGGCGGGCGGCCCCCGGCCCCTGGGCCCGTACCCAGGACGGGGCCTCGCTCCCTCCTTCCCCCACTCCCAGCTCCCGCCCCTAGGACAGGATTGCCTGAATTCGGCCCTCCTGAGGCTGGAGCCAGGTTGGAGGCCAGACCTGGGGGCTCTGGGCTGGGGTCCCAGATGGGGGCTGGGTGGCTGAGCCCAGAATCTGGAATCCAGACCCTTTCCTGGCGTCTGGAAGAGCTTCGTGGGGAGGCAGACATGGACGGGCTGCATGCTGAGGCTCAAACTCCCTCCCCGGAATCCGCTTTCCTGGGGAAGCTGAGGGGACCCTTCCCACTTCTGGGCGAGCACAGCCCTGCCTGGCATTCGAGGCCCAGCTGGGGGCTTGGGTGTCTCCCCAACTCCTGGTCACTGGGCGCCTTCCCTCGCCTCCACTCGCACCACCTGGGGTGGCGAACTCAGTCCTCACAGCCGGGCCGGATCCCACGCTCTCTGTGCCAGGGTGGCGGGAGAAGACCTGGGAGACAGGCCCCTGGGGCTGGGCTGAGTGGGGCTGGCAGGATGTGAGGCCTGGGATCGCACCTCGTTTGGGCCCTCTGGCTGCTGGGAGCAGTGGGACCCACCACACAGCAGCCCCCTGGCCTGCACGCTCCAGCCTGGGGCCCCCCTTCTCAAGGGTCCCCGTGACATGCCTGCGCCCACCTCCGCTCTTCCCACCTTCCCCTGGCAGGTCCCCTCGTCCTCTGCAGCTCAGCTTGGCGTGTCCCAGCTGCTCCCCTGCCACTGCATCTGGGCGCCTCCTCCGTGGTCTGCCCTGCCTGGACACGGCCCCGAGGGAGCCGCCACACCAGGCACCGAGCCGCGATGCGCGCAGGTGCTCAGTGCCCGTCCCTGTGCGAGCGCATCAGTGCGGGAGGGGACGGGGCCTCTGCTTGTGCCGTCCTGGTGCCCAGGCCCTCCAGAGCTCCTTGTGGCCAAGCAGGGTGCTGCCGCCCCACCCCCACTGCTGGGCGGCTGTCGGGAAGGGGGTGAGGGTGGGGAGCAGGGTGGGCGGACAGGAAGTCGCCGGGGCTCCAGGCCAGGTCCCGAGCGCTCCAGCCCCATCTGCGCATATTTGGCAGGTCCTGCTCCCCTCTGCTCCCGGGCCTGCCTGGACGGCCCCCGGCGCGGGACATGCCAGCCCTCCCAGCTGCCTGGCTCACCGTCCCCGCTGTGGCCTCTGTCCCACCCCAGGACACTCGCCCCTCTCCTGCTGCCGGGCCTCGCTCTTCTTCTGAGCAACCCTGTCGCTGGCGGGGTGCTGGGCGGCGCTGGGGGTCTCTGCCCTAGAGACGGGCTCCCAGGTCCACATGTCCGGGGCAGCCGCGGTGCCCATGTGTCCACCCTGAAGGCCCAGACCCCACCTAGGTGGTCTTCAGAGAGGTTTCACAGGGCTCCAGGTTCTGGGTGGGGGAGGGCTGGGCCTGTGGGCAGGTGGGGGGACTCGGCTGCAGACTCTGGCACCCCGGTCCCCGCCCAGGAGGGCGCCAGTCTCATGGGAGGTGGAGATGGCGGCTGCACGGGAAGGGGGCGCTGGACAGAGAAAGACTGTCTGGACGCAGGGGTGACCTTCAACCCAGCCCCGCGGCCCAGCCCTGGCTCCGGAAGTCCCTGGGCCTCCCCGGCCTTCAGGGAAGAGAGCGGGGGCTGTGTCCCCTGCTCTGCTGCTGGGCCCCTCTCGGGGCAGGGGCTCCTGCGGTGGCCCAGGGGCACTCACACACACCCCGACCCGTCATGTCCTCCCTGCGACCAAGGGCCCGGGAGTTGTCCCCATGGCCCTCCTGGCTCTGGAGCAGTCATGGACGGTGCTGCTGACTTCTCATCCCCTGTGGCCGGCAGTGCCCCCACGCAGCCTGCCCGCGGCAGGGAACAGTGGCCACAGGCATCTGTCTCCCCCTGGCAGGAGGAGCGCGTGCTGGGGACGCAGTGGGGTGAGAGGGTCCGGGGCCAGGTCAAGATGGGAGCGAAGGGCGGAGCCCCAGGGCCGAGCAGGGCCTGTCCACCTGCCGCAGCCCGGCCAGGCCCTGCAAGTGAGAGCACCCTCTTTCCCGCGCCCCACGCTCACCTCTCGCTGTGGCCCCCGCCTGACTGGCATCTCCCCGTCCCTGGGCCCCAGCCTTGCTCCTCTACCCACCACAGGTCACTCGGCGGTGACCTGTCAGGAACCTTCTGCAGACGCGCCAGGGCCGGGTGCAGGGTCCCCCGACAGCGGGACTGCGCTGCCTTGGCCTGTGTGGGGTCCTGACGTGGCCGACCCTGGCATGGAAAGACCCTGGTGCGGAGGACCCGGTGTGCTGGGGTCATGCCCCTGCCCCGGCTTTCAGCAGGGGAGGCAGGCTGTGGGCAGATGTCCCAGAATGTCCACTGAGCGGGCACCTTGTGGACGTTTGTGGCTCATGTCACTCCCCACAACCCTGCGAGCTCAGGACCCTGGTTGGCCCCACTCCAACCTGGATGCCCCTGCCTGGGCCCTGGCTGGCACCCGGGTCTCCGCTTCCCCTCTGCTACCTGAGCCCCGTGGGACTCGCGCACATGGGCAGGGCCCGAGTCCTCTGCCGAGATGCCCGGCAGCTCCCATGTGCCCCCACGCAGGCCAGGCCTTCCCTCAGCGATGCTGGGCGGGGGGTGGCTGCATGTGTCCTGCAAACAACGAGGCCGGCAGCCCGTCAGCCGGGCCCTGGGGTGGTCGGGGAGGTGGTCCCAGGCTCCCAGGCCTGACCAGAGACCCACAGGGCCGCTCTGGAGGTGGAGGTCAGCCTGGGCCTCGGACCCCACCCTGGGGCAAAGGCTCCTGGTGAGCGGAAGGACACCTCCGCCTGGGCCCCTCATGCACGTCCCCGGGGGCCCTGAACAGGTGAGGCTCTGAGGCTCAGAGGAGTGAGGTCACTAGAGGTCACAGAGTGACCACTTCTCAGCAGTACAGAAGACGGGGGAGGGAAGGAGGGGACAACCAAGGCCCTGCCCTTGGAGGACATGAGGAGGAAACAGACTCGAGTCCAGAGAAGGGTCAGGAGTAGATCTGGGCCCAGGGCAGGGCTTCAGGGGTGGAGAGTGCCAGTGGGGTCCCGAGAGCCTCTGGTGCCCAGCAGTCAGGGCAGGCTTCCTGGAGGAAGTGGCACCTTGGACAACCCCATGCTGTTCTGGGTCTACGAGATGCTCACCCATTTCCTTCCCCCTTCCTGGGTCATCTCCAGCTTCCACCATCTCAGCAGCTCCCAAGCACGCAGGGGCTGAGTGCGCACCTGCTCCTGTGGCCTGAGTGCGGGCGCCAGCACCCCTGGGCTCATGCCGCTCTGCGCCAGGCAGCCGAGCTTGTGGCGCCAGCTGGCCTTCGTAGGGGGCTTGTCTTTTGGGCGCATCCATCACTTGGAGGCAGGTGCCACTGAGCTCCGTGTGTTGGCCGGCGGAGGCACACAGAGGCTGGGTACCTGCCGCCGGTTGCCCAGCAGGCGGGTGCCGGGGCACAGCAGGGAACGCGGCCCATTGCCTCCTGCATAACTGCGCCCTGTCCTGCCGCACGACATCCGCACGTGGGTGGGGTGGGGGTCCAGGACACCCATGCAGCCAAAAAGAACCCTGCTCGGCTCCTGACCCTTCATTTCCCTGATGGGAAAGCTGAGCCCTAGAGGGGGCCGGGCCAGCCTGTGCCGGGTTACCTGGTACACAGGCGATGGGGAGGGGAGGGCCCAGGTGTGTGGCCAGGGCGCTGGTGGGGACAAAGACAAATGTGGGGTGTCCTTCGCAGGTGGAGGTCCGAGGGCAGTGGAGCCGTGGGGGGTCCCAGGAAGGCCCACAATGCTAGGAAGGTGGGCGGAAGCATGGGGAGGCCTCCACCCCGGAAGGAGGCCCCGGCCTGGCCCCCAGCCCGCCTGGCCCGGGCTGACCCCGTGAGCTGATGAGAGATTCAGGCCCCATCCTGCAGCTCCCAGCCCGCCCTTCCTGCTCCCAGGGCCAGAGGAAGAGGTTCTTGGGACACTGGGGCTCGGGTGGGGTGACACAGATTGACTATAGCGGGTGTGGTCTGCAGGCCTTGGGAGGACCCGGGTCCCGAACTTCAGATTTCCCATAAAGTGACGTAGATCCTCGGGTCTTGGGAACCGTCCGAGGTGTCATTCATGTCACGGCTCTGGGAGGCCTGCCCAGGGGAGCCCGGATCCCTTTGTCGACCTTAGCTAAATGTGGCGAGGGGCACCCACCAGCGAGCCCTCCTCTCCACCCAGCTGTCCAGAGGGGCCCCGTGCGGGCCCCGCCTGCCCCACGTCTGCACACGCAGCGTGAAGGGCCCACCTGCCCGGCCTCCTCGCCTCGCGCCCACCGCGCCCGCCCTGGCGGTGTGCTGCACCTGTGCCCTGCGGAGGCCCCAGCCCCGTGGCGGACCCCCCGCTCCCAGGCACTGCCATTCCCTTCCTGCATTTGGGGCCTTTTCAGCACGAGCCAGCGAACCCGTCTGAAGCGCTCCCATCTTCGAACAGCCCCCCTGGGTGCCCCGTCCTCCATCCCTGGCTCCCGTTCCCGAGGCAACCCCTCAACTCTCTCAACTGTCTCTTGCTTTACCTCGGTATTTCCAAACTACGCGCTCACATGGCTGTACCTCACTGCTGCAGCCTGAGACATTATCGTGACGGCCCAAAGTGGAAGACGAGAGATCGGGATTTGGTTCTCATGCCCCTGACCCCAAATCCCTTATCTTCCCGGTATAGAGACATTGCGATTCCAGGCCAAATAAATACTGACCGTTTGCATTTTACATAAACACTAGGTAACTCTTTATGTCACTATTTAAATACTGTTTTCAGCTGAGTCCTGTGCTCTTTGATTACAGCTTTCTGTTTTCCGTGGGGTTAGGAGTTAGTTGCCTTTAGGTTTCGCTCATTTTAATGCATCTGTCACCAATTCATTGTTGTACTTTCTGGCGAGAGTTGTAAAACTTCTATTCATCCTGTTGAGAACACTGCCAGTCTATCAGCTTCGTTAATTTTGCTCCTAGCAGGAGTGGTTGCTCCCTAGGCCTGCTGGACGGTTGTGATGCTAGGACTTCTTTCCCCCAGCATGCTGGGAATTTTCTTGGCCTTTTTTTTTAATTCCTTTTTTTTGGTGTTGGATTCCTCCCGGTTCCTGAATTGTGTGCTTCTCTCTTTCTTGGTTTTTCCTCTGTTTGCTGAAGCACATCCTCAAGTAACTTTCTGAGAAAAGGCAGGTGGTAGGTAAAGTTTTTGACTGTGAATGCCTGAAAATGTCTTTATTCTACTCACACCTGGGAGTTTGGGTATAGAATTCTAGATTGGAAATAATTTTTTCACTCAGAAGTTTGCAGGCACGTCTCCATTATGTGAGTTGCTGTGACGAAGTCTGGCACTATTCTGTGGGTGACCTATTTTTCTCTCTGGAGGCAGAATGTCTGCTCTCTTGCTGCTGCCATGAAATCACAGTGATGTGTCCCAGGGAGGCGTCCCGGGAGCTGAGGAGGGAAGGGGCCACTGCTCAGCATGGAACCTTCACTGAATCCCCGCTGTTCTCACCCGGGTGGCTCACGCCCCACCCACGGCTGCTTCTGTGTCCCCAAGTTCAGAACCTCTCGGGTTCAGCTTTTCCAGAGGCTGAACCTGCTGTGTGTGTCTGGGCTGAGGGACAGACAGGCAGCACCTGGCTCCACGGGCTGGGGTGACCCCGAGAACATTTGCGGCTCAGACCGAGCTCCCCTAGAAACCCTTCGTTTTGCAGGTCCCCCGCCCTCCGCCGTGCCGGAGCCACTGGGTCCCGGCCTCGCCGTGCTCTCCGCAGCTCTTCCTCCCGTGGGGCTCGGTGTCTCTGGTCCTGCAGGTCATTCTGCTGGTCTTTCCTCTTCCCAGTTTTCAAACTTTTGTCAACGCTTTTTCGGTCTGCGCTTGTCTTTTCTCCCAGTGTCTTCGCCCTCGTTGATTTATTCCTTTGCTTGCTTTCTTCGGTGCCTGTCCCGTCACTTCAGTGGGGCGTGGAGGGAGCAGAAAGGAGTGTGTGCCAGTGTGCCACGTGTGACCAGAGGGGCACATGCTCCCCAGCCCCTCCTCTGGGCCTTAGCCCGGGCACCCCCTGCTCAGGCCTCAGTGGCCTCCAGTAGCCTGTTTGTGCCACCTCCTGTCCCGACTTCTCAACGCTTTCCTGCCGGGGCCGGTCTGTCCCTGCCATAGCCCTCGGCCTCCTCCACGTGGGCTGCCTCCTCCAAGTCCCCTGTGCGGCCCCCGTCCCCACTGGCCATGGCATGGTGGCTGCCCCGCCTTGGTCTTGCCCTCGCCCCACCTCTGTGGCTGACCTCAGCACATCTAACAGCCTCTGTGTGCGGTAGCGCCCGGCCTGGACGCTCGGGGACAGCCAGGCCACGGCGTTTCCGGCCCCTGACCTCACCACTTCGGCATCTTGAGTTCAACGCGTCCCAAGTGGAGCTCTTGCTGCGTCCTGTCCACCCCGTCCTCTTCAGCCCACAAAACGGCGCCACCGCGCAGCTGGCTGCTCACGCCCTGGGCGCCGCCACGCAGGTGTCCTTCCCTTTCCTCCCTCCGATTCCTGTGGCCTCCAAACCGCACGTGGAATTCACCCTCAGGCAAAGCCGGCTAACTGTCCCCATAGGCACTGTCCTGCTGTATCAACAGAACCCTGACTCCAGCTGAAGTATGACGCCTGGAACAGAGACTCTGTCCCCAGGGGCCCCTGCAGTGACTTGGGTGCACAGCTGGGGACTCAGGCAGCTTCCTTGTAGGTCTCACAGGGGAGGGGCCTGCCCTTCGCATCCCTTTTTCTCTCCCTCCCACTGCTGGAATGCAGATGTGATGGCAGCCACAGGAGCAGCCCCTGGGGGCCAAAGGACAGGAGCCTCGTGTTGTGGAGAGCAAGGCAAGCAGGGAGAGGAAGTCGGGCCTCGGCCCTGGGCGTCTGCTAGGCTGGGACCCCACAGCGGCAAAGCTCTCGAACGGGCCACCCCTGCCATCGGCAGCTGAACCAAGAGCCTCCCCTCCTCCCGCCCCAACCCTGACTCCAGCCCGTCGTCTCCCCTGAGGCTGGTGGCGGCACATTGCCAATCTCCCCCCGTCACCCCCACCCTGCTCTACACACAGCTCCACCGCAGCAGAACACGTCACCTCTGCGCCTGGAGCTTAAGACCTGCCTGTGGCTTCCGAGGGACTGAACGTAAGTCCCGACTCCTCAGCTGCCCCCTCCGCACCTGCCCAAGTGCTCACTGGCCGCGCCCTGCTTCTCCCTGTCCTCGCTGCTCTGGGCCTTGAGCACCGGGGGAGGGATGCGCGTGGTCTTCCCAGCGCCTGGCGTGGCTCCCAGCGCACAGCAGGATCCCGGGTGGACGCAGGGCCGGGCCCCGAGATGAGGGGTGCCCAGTGGAGCCTGTTACCAGACACCTTCCCAGCCCCCGAGCCCGTCTGTGTTCTGTCCCCAGGACCATGAGTGGCACCAGGTGCGCTGGGCCAGCCTCCTGAACCCGGAGCCGAGCAGGGGCATTTCCCCGCCGCAGTGCCCGGTGGCAGGTCTGCCGGGTGAGACCTTCGCCGAGCAGGGCAGGAAGGGGGTGGAAGAAAGCGCCTGAAAGCCGGCCTGGCGCACCGGCAGCCCTGGGTCTGCCTGAGTTTCCGTGACTGTCTGCGTGGAACGGCACAGCGGTTTCCATCAGCGCCGCCAAGGGGCAGCTGCAGGGCCTGGCCGCGGGTTCTGACCCCCGTTGGGCCTGGACCCCGCCAGGCAACCTGGGAAGTACTGAGGGGCCCGAAGGGTTAAGCCGCCCCCACCCCTCTCGTCTTAATTTCTTCATTTTTCAAAGGCCGGGCCCTCTTTCCTTCCAAGTCACAGCTGACGCGAAATGCAGCCTTAAAATGCAGCTGACATGAAAAACAATAGCACTCCCTCCGAGAGGTTTGCTGCGGGCTGCGGCCCCCGCCCCCAGTAATTACTCAAGACATTGGCATGAGCCGGCCGGTTAGGTAACAGGCTGCTCGCTCCGGAGACTTATAACTCACAGGCAGTTACACATAATCTCCACAGACAACAAAATCATTTCCAGGAGGGCGGGAGGACCAGGCCTCAGGGAGAGGGTACGGGGCAGGAGGAGGCCAGGCTGTGCTGATGGGGGTGGGGTCTGAGGAGGGAGCTTCTGGCGGCCCTGGGGACGCAGCCTGCAGACCCGGGGAGCTGGTGGAGTGTCTATGGCAAGGAGCTGCCCCGCCCCTCTCTGCCCCAGACTCCACCCTCACCCCATCCCTGGAGTGGAGGCCACTCTGGTCCAGTCCATTACTGAGCAAAGTACCAGAGAAACTCATTCATACTGAAGTGTGAATGACTAACTACTTTGGGAGAGCCCCCACCCCCCCAACTCTGTGGAGGATAATTAATTTTTTGTTTATTGTCCGTGGCTCCACTGTACTGACTTCCTCGAGGGCAGGTCCACATACTTTCCCCCGTGTTCCCAGAGCCTAGTACATAGCAGACATTCAGAAAATATTTGTTGAAGACGACAACAGCATCTAACCCAAAGAAGGAAGCATCCACGGCGTAACTTCAGGCACACGGGTGGGCCCCCTGGCAGGAGGGCTGGAAGGGTGCTGGCATGCAGGGGTGTGGGGCACCTGCTCCCCTCGGTGCCTGCTCTTCCGGCACCCTGGGCATCTTCCCACGGGACGTGCCTGTTCCCCAGAGGAGTGCTGCACTGAGGCCGGCTGTGGACTCAGAGGCCTCCCCAGCGTCTGGTCTGCACCCGGCAGCCAGCAGCCCAGCCACCACGGCCCACACCCCAGACAGCAGGGGCAAGGCCCAGCCCCGCCTCGGGGAAGTGGCACCTCCCATCCTCTCTGGACCCTTGTAGTCTGTGATGCTACCTCCGGGCATCACCTATCTCTGTCGGGGCTGAGGCTGAGCACACGCCGCCCGCACTGTCCCCAGGTGCAGGACAACGCTCGGACGCACGGCTGGCCCGGCCTCCCCCATCCAAACGCCCCCCTCCTTGGCCAGTCGCTCAGGCCACAGGATGCATGGGGCACGGCTGCGTGCCCAGCCCGGGATGTGCGCAGGCACTTATCCTTTATTAGCACGGGGCCTCCTGCGTGGGGCAGGGCGTCCACCGCTAGACGCCAGGCAGACCCGGAGCAGATCTCTATGGCGCAGGACCCCACTGGCCGGCCCCCTGCTTGACACTCTCCCTTGGCGGGGGCCGAGCTCCTGGCCACCTTCCTGCCCCCGCCACCCCTGCTGCTGTTCCTGCGCCAGCTCAGCCCACTCGCCGCCTGGCGGAGCATTCCCACTCTCTCCTCTCCCTGCCGTCTCTCGCCAGGTGACCTCGTTGTCACCCTTCTTCAGGTGCCGTCTCCATGCTGACAGCCCTGGAACATCTACTTTCAGTTCCCGTCTCTCCTGCGAGCCTCTCGGCCCAACTGCCAAGCGGACATCTCCACGCGGATGTCTCGAAACACGTCAGGCTCAGCACATCATCCTCTAGCTCCCATCTGGGTGGATCCCTGTGGTCCCCAACCTCGTGGCTGCGCCAGAGCCTGGGGGCCTCTCCTGGTGACTCCCTCCCTCACCCCACACCCAGCCCACCCCAAGCTGGGGACTCTGCCTCCTACTCACATCTTGTATCTGCCCACCTTTCGTACAGCACGTGACAAACCGTCCTCCTGGCTCTCAGCTCACATGCCCAGCCCCACGCCTGGGGCAGTCCTTCCGTGGCCCCCTTACCAGCCTCGATAACACGCCGGCTGTGTGGTTTCTCGATTTAGCAACCTCAGAATCTCTTTCAAACATCCCTCCGTGGAGGGCGAGGACCTCACTCTTGTCCTGCTCCCTACGCCCCCAACTGTCCCGTACAGCTGTCACGAAACCCACACCCAGTACTGAGGTTCATGGCAGGGCTGGGGGCACGCTCTGCTCACCTGTCCCGCAAGCACGACGGTTCTGGTTCTCCACCCTGCGCTCCGACCACGCCTTCCTCGGGGCGACCCTCTGCTGCTCCGGAAACCCTGTTGCGGCAGGTTTCCCTCGTGGTCCCACCTGTGTCCCTGTCCCAGGGGCCTCTTCTGGAGCACCTGTCTTCTGTGCCGGCCTGGGCCGAAGGCCTCCAGCCCTGGGCCCGGCTGCTGGGCTTGGACCTCCCTGACTTCTCTCTGCACAGGGTCCACTGCCTCCCATCTTCCGTGTCTTCCTTTTCCCCGGTTTATGCCCGTGTTTTGCTGGAGCACGTTCCCCATAACCTTCTAAAAAAGGGTGTGAAGAGTAAATTTTATAAGTTTTTTTCCCTTTTTAAAAAATTTCTGCAGTGACTTGGAAAAATTTCATAAGTTCTTGAGTATTGGAAAATACCTTTATTGTCTTCTCATACTTGACAGATACTTCGGCTGGGTATAGAAGTCTGTTTTCCTTCAGATTTTGAAGGCATCTGTCTTTCCACATCTTCTCCACTGAAGGCCGTTCAGAGGCCCATGGCTTGGGAAGTTACCTGTTTGTACTTAGAGAAGATGCTTGGGCACCCTCTTTACCTCTGTTGTTCTAGAAGGACGTGAGGACGTGGTGGCTGCTCTTTTTTGTGGTAGCTCTCGATGGGCCCTTCCTTTCATGTATGTTTCCCTTCGCCTCCCTTTCTGGAACTTCTAGTAGTTGGATGTTGGATCTCCTTGGATTGAGTCTCCATGTTTCTTGGCTGTTCCCTCTAATTTTCCATCTCTCAGCTTTTATTCTACTTTTGGGGAGATTTACTTCAATCTTTTACTGATTTTTTTTGCTCGGCAGCATATTTTACATTTCCAAGAGCTCTTTCTGGTTCTCTAATTGCTTCCTTTCCATTGCATCCTGCTCTGACTCTTCTGGAATCTCAGAGTGATTTTGCACAAGTCAGTTTTTTTCAGATTGCTACCTTGCTGTACGTGCTTGGGTGCTGCTGACCTGAGGGTGGCCCCCGCCTTGTGCTGTACCCTCCCTCATCCCACTTTCTCCCTGGGCCCATGCTCAGCCCTCTGCATCCTCTCAGATCCATAAGCCAGATAACTTCCTTCCTGCCTCAGGGCCTTTGCACGTGCCGTCCCCCATCTGGAAGGCTCTCTCCATCTCTACTCAGTTGAGCTCATTTCCACTCATCCTTTGGTCTTCAGCTCACAGAATGCTTCCTTGGGATGCCTTTGCTAACACCCTAGGTGGGGTCATGACCTGTTATGTCCCCCATCTGCTCTCTTTACAGCACTTAGTACAATTCTTACCAAATCTTGTCATTTGGTTTAACACCTGTCCCATTTAGCCACCCTGACCTCCTAGAGGGACTCCCCATGAGGGCAGGGTCCTGGCCACCTTGGCCACTGCTATACCCTGGGCCTGGCACTGAGCTGCTGCTCTGACCAGTTACCCCAAACTTAGTGATGCACACATTCGTCATCCCACAGTTCTGGATGCCAGAAGCTTCAAGGGGCTAAAATCGAGGTGTGGGCAGGGCTGGCTCCTTCGGAGGCTCCAGGGGCAAGCATGTTCCTCGCCTTTCCCCGCTGCCCTGGGCTGCGCGTGCTCCTCAGCCGTGGTCCTTGCTCCGTCTCCGAGGCCGGCAGCGGAGCCCAAAGCCCTTCTCTGAGCTCTGCTGCGGTCGTCACGTCTCTGTTGCTGACTCTCGCGCCTCCGTCCAGGAAGGACCCTCGCGACCGCAGTCGGGGCCCAGCCGGATGCTCCAGGACCGTCTCCCCTCTGAAGACCCTTCGCTCACTTGCATCCGCAAAGTCCATTTTGCCACATGAGGGCACGTGCGAAGGTGCCAAGGACCAGCACAGGACATCTCCAGGGGCCGTGATGTGACCACAGGGCTCACACGCACTGGCCGAGTGGGGACAGAGTGGGGTTGGTTCTAGAGGAGGCTGATGGGGTGTCCTGGAAGGAGCACCATTTAAAGGCCTCCTCAAGGACCGGTGGGAGGCAGCCAGAAAGCGGGGCCGGGCCGGGCACAGGGAACAAGGTGAGCAGAGTGGGGCCTCTGAGCAGCCCGGAGGACTTCCCGGGGGAGGGTGGTCTAGGGAGGCCATCCGAAGGCCTCGGAAGCCACCAATTCTGAACAGTCCAGAATTACAGCGAGGGGACGGGGTCAGTGGGGCTGTGCCTTCACTAGGCTTTTCTGCAGGCCACTTCCTGATGAC